>JAOXOE010027939.1:0-55826 GCA_028565055.1 Phoeniculus purpureus | reverse complement strand
CGCTCCAGCCTCTCCAGATCCCGCTGCAGAGCCTCCCTACCCTCCAGCAGATCGACACTTGTGCTTAATTTTGTGTCCTCCGCAAATTTACTGAGGGTGCATTCGATCCCCTCATCCAGATCATCCATCTCCCTAATGAAGGTTTTGTGGAAGCACCTGGAAGCACAAAGTTGTTTCACCTGCATAATAGGTTTGTAAGGGTGTTCAAGATGCATTATGTCACTTACATCTGCCACCGCCTTGTCCACATTGGCAGAAACTGTACTCCTGCTCTGACTGTGGAAAGAGCTTCAGCCAGATCAGTCACATCAACCAGCACATGTGCACTCACACTGGTGAGAAGCCCTACCGCTGCAATGAATGCTCCAAGAGCTTCAGTGACAGCAGCCACCTCACACAACACAGGCACACCCACACCAGATAGAAGCTGTACTTCTGTCTTGACTGTGGCAAGAGCACCACCAGATGTGCTACCAGTAGCGCCAGTTGCAACAGTGCTTTCCATTTCCTTGTGCAGCCCCTCAGTAGAGCTTTTTGTCTGAGTCAGAGTGTGCAGACCATTCCCAGAGGGTATTTGCAGATTGGTTGTGGTGGGCGACGCCATGCAGCTTCCCCAGGAGGGAATCGAGGGGCAGAGCTGAGGGGGAACCCCAGACGAGAGACCTTCAGCCCTTGAGTACATTGGAGTTGAGAGAGGTGGTGGAGCTGTGACCTCTGTAAGCTGCTGCCTGGGAGGTGTTGGATGTGGGGAAGTCTCAGGTGTTGGAGGGGAGGGGGGTCCTTTTCCAGCTGATTGCATGAAGATTTCCTCTTTCCCCACTCAGTTTTCTCAGTCTGGTGATTGGTCACCATGATCAGTGTTGGCAGCAGTGTTGGGCTAAGACTGGTCAGGACTTGGCTGTTCTCCAATGGTTTGGATTCCCTGGGTAAAAAAAATCCTTTGTCCATCACCCAGGAAAAAAAAGCCCAAACAGCGACACCATCCTTTTCCTTTGGTTTTTATTTTAAAATACGCTAAACATTTTAGGGAACGTATTCCAGAGATCTTAGCACAGTCACATAAATTGGAGAGGTCTTCCAGTAATATGACAACCTCGTCCAAAAAGAAGTAGAGAAGTGTACTAGTTGTTGGAGACTCACTCCTGAAGGGAACTGGGGGCCCAATATGCAGACCTGACCCTCATCATAGGGAAGTCTGCAGTCTATCTGGAGCCTGAATCAGAGATATCACTGGGATGCTCCCTAACCTGGTGAGATCAACAGACTATTACCCACTGCTGATCTTCCAGACAGGTGGGGAGGAAGCTGTGTTCCATAGCCTGAGGGGAATAAAGAAAGACTACAAGGCCTTAGGACATTTGGTGACAGACTCTGAGGCACAAACTATACTCTCCTCATTACTTCAATTTTCAGGTGAGGACATGGGCTGGAATAGAAGGACTCAGTCCATAATTACTGGCTACAAGACTGGTGCTACAGGCAGGGCTTTGGGCTCTTTGATAATGGCCGGTTCTGTAAGGCAGCAGATGTGGCAGGTCCACATGGGAAAGGTCTAGCTCAGTAGGGGAAAAGGGTTCTGGGGCAGGAATTGGCAGGGCTCATTCAGAGGGCTTTAAAGTAGATCCAAAGCGGGGTGGGATTGTTGCTGGCTGGGCACCAGTGGAGCAAGCACTCTGGTCTTGATGAAGACCGCGAGGCCTCCCACTGTCCTAGGGTGAAACCAGAGCACTCAGCTCGCTCCCTGAGATGCCTGTACACCAATGCCCGCAGCATGGGGGATAAGCAGCAGGAGTTAGAAATCTGTGTCCAGCCAGGTGATTATGGTCTGGTGGCAATTACAGGGACATGGTGGGACAGCTCGCATGACTGGAATGTGGCCATGGACGGCTATGTCCTTTTCAGGAGGGACAGGTCAGCAAGGTGGAGGAGTTGCTCTCTATGTGAGAGAGCAACTGGAATGTGGTGAGTTCTCTCCAGGGGCGGATGAAGAGAGAGTTGAGAGTGTGTGGGTGTGAATTAAGGGTCAGGATGGCATGGGTGACACTGTCGTGGGTGCCTATTACAGGCCACCAGTTCAGGACGATGATGAGGCCTTCTGCAGGCAGCTGACAGCAACCTCACACCTACAGGCCCTGGTTCTCATGGGGGATGAGGGGCAATGGGTGCAGGCTGGAACATAGCAGGTTCCACATAAATACGAGAAGGAACTTCTTCCCAGTGAGGGTGACAGAGCCCTGGAACAGGCTGCCCAGGGGGTTTGTGGAGTCTCCTTCTCTGGAGACATTTAAAACCTGCCTGAACTTGGTCTAGGTGATCCTGCTGTGGTAGGGGGATTGGACTAGATGATATTTCGAGGTCTCTTCCAATCCCTGGTGTTCTGTGATCCTGTGACTTTTATTACTTTTCCACCACGCTGCCCTCCCACCAAGGCTGGGAGTGAGAGGAACACAGAGCTGGTAACTTCTATATCTGTGGCTATTTAGTAGTCTTAAAGTAGACCTTTTGCCCACACAGGATGGATAAGCCTAGATCAGCAAGTGGCTCAAGAGCTGATTTCAGCTAAGGGAACACACATTGATCCAGCTTGCTGCCTTTCCCAGAAGTTAAGTTGGGGGAATGGAGATCTTGTTCCTGTGTCCAGCAATCTGGCATAGCATAAGGAATTGTTTCTTATACTAGTCTGCATGAAGGCACAGGAGTTGGATTAAGTCTCCTACTATTTAATTCCATGTAGAGAGTTTGTGCTACCTGTATGGCTCCTGGAGATAAAGTCCCCAAACTGGACAGTTTTGTGGTAAATTATTCTGTGATAAAAACAAAACTAGGTCTGCAGCCACACAGTCTTTCTGTAGTGTTCTTAGACCCTCGGGATAGACTGAAGAGCGTTCTCTGCTGCAAGGGTGCTACATTAAAATGAACACAAGTGGTACTGCTTTCAAACTCCATGACAGTGTGTCCCACTTTGGGAGCTGACAGAAAGCTATGAATTGAAGTTCTGGCACATAGAAACTGCTCTCCAGCTTTCTCCTTCCCGAGTTTGTGCTTTACACTAGGGTTACTTTTCCCCCTTGTATAAGGTGTCTTTAACTCACAGTCCCTAGTTGCTCAGAATCATTAGGGATAGTTTTTTGGAGCCCAGGGTCCAGATTCTGTGTCTGTGTGAGAGCAATTCTGAAGAGGAGCCTGGTGAATGAGCCTGCATGCCAGGTATCTCCACACTCATTTTCTGTAGGCATAGAATATGCTGCTTCTTCACTAGTTTAAGTGTTCTTCCTGCTCTCTCTCTCATCTTAGTAGCCTTCTCTGTCCTTGAGTAACTTCCTCCTGGCATCCGGTGGGTAAGCTTTTAGGTAGTCCCTTGTTCCTCTTAGCCTCTCTTCACTGAGCCTCTGGGACTGCTCAATAATCTTGCCATCCCACCTCACACTAAAAACAGGACACACAGCTGCTTCTCCTAAGCACCACTCTCAGCATGTGGGATAAAGAGAAGAGTGTGTGTTTGGGGCAGTGCATGGGAGAGAGGAGGCGGTGGGGGACTGCAGACCTGATAGATGCTGAGGCAGTATCATCTGCAGAACAGCCTCAGACTCAGTGTCCTGTGGTGCTTTACAAACTTATTAAACTCTCTGAACAATGAAGTACCCGAATATATGTCACTGGAAAAGATGGTGGTGTACTTGTGCTCAGTTGGTGCAGCACAGGAGTTCCTGGGGTGTTTAAATTATTATTGTCACCTTGTCCAAACAAGATTAAGAAACAACTGCTCTCATCAGTAAAGCACAGCAGTGAGGCTTTCAAGTGTGTGAAGTCTGAGTCTTTTGGGCTAATAAAGACTTCTCCCAAATCCTGTCCAAACTGCAGTGTTATTCCTGTACCATAACTGAGTTAACTATGAATTCCCAAAACAGTAGAAAAGACAAAAAGCTTTCAAGAGCTTAATGTTCTAAACAGCAAACTTACAGCTCCGTGGAACACAATTAGGATCTGCAGCTCGCATTATTTAGTGTGTTGCTTATATTCCATCAAAAGCAGAGTTATGACATGTGGCACCCATCCCTGCCATGAATATGCAGTGTCATTTCAACTGCAGATAGACCTGCAGTCATTGGCACACCAGATTTCCCAGAAGAACAGACAATGTGAGTAAGAAACTGCTTTCACAGTTATCTGTGTGTGCAAGCTTTTTATTGGAAAACGCTGTGCTTATCAGTGATAGGCATGTGCTGGAGGCAGCTGAATTGCTTTTGATACATCCTTTTCAATAGATGTGTTAGTGTTAGAACAAAAGAGAGGTACAGGTCATGTTTTGTAAGTGAGAAACTGAAAAGTCAACATGCTAATTGCCAAATCTGACAGTGATTTCAAAAGCTTGGGGAAAACTGCTCATGCTACTTTACCACTCCAAAACTTCAATTTCCTCTCTTAGGATCTACTGAATTACACTTCTCGGTCCAATTCTTCAGAGACAGATGCTCTCTCATATTCCACTTCATAAAAACTGAACTAAACACCTGTTAGGGACTTTTTACTAGACCCTACACAGTCAGTGGTTAAGGAACCTCTCCTGTGCCTCACAAGTACATAAGAGACATCTGAGTAATCATTGTTTGTCTTGAAAGCTAGCTGTAAAATCCTTGTAAGAAGCCTAGTCAGGTCTGTTCCAGACCTTGGTCACTTCAGCCAGCTCGTCTTTAGCTGTGGTTAGCGTTACATGTTGCAAAGGAGGTACAAGAAATCCTGTGCCAGAAGGTATGGTGCAATCTGTTTATCACAAAAGTTTTACTCTGGTTCCAAATTGGTGGAGTTTTCCATTTAGGTCTTGAAACAAGAAGTTTGTTATCCTCTGAAACACTAACCCAGCTATAAATTCTTGTACAGAAACCAACTCCTTAGCTTGCTAACTCACCAGTTCTCATGGTGAGTTTCACAATTACACTGTGACCAGTACCAGTTGTGCAGGCTTTCAGTTTCACTTACTAGCCCATTGATTTTTGTGTTATATCTTGTTTTATGTGATGCTTCACTAACTTTCCTCTAGGTTTTGCTGTAATTTTTATTATGCTGCTGTCTCACTTGTTTCGGATAGTCCCAGTTCACTTGGGTGGACTTGGTAGTCCGGTGCTTACACACTGTAGTGTGAGAACTAGGAGGTACAAATGTGGGGGGTTTTTTTCCTGTGTGCCTTGTAAAACTGCACTTTGTGTATTTTATCCTTGCAGTTTGCCTATGTAACAGCTTTAAGACAACAACAGTTCAAATTTAATGAATGCACCCATAACTAAGTAGACTGGTTGGTTCCTAATACTGTTTGTTGAGTGAAAGCCGCTCCTACTTCGTTTTTGGTTTGTAACCTTCAGGCGGGTTAAACTGCACCAATGTCGCTGAGCCTGTGTTGCAGAGATGGTAATCTTGTACACCATGCCGTTGGTGTTTCCTGTTGGGTGTTGCACAAGGGCTTTGAGCTTGTTTTCAGATTGCAAATGCAGAAGCTTTGTTACCCTCTGACTTGCATTGCTCTTCCTGTTGAAAAGGGGTGGCTTTTGCTAGTTCTCTGAGCTCTCAGATGCTAACAGTTCAAGCTCTGCCTAGTATAGTACCTTGCCTGCCTCTTTTGAGCTACATCATGTGATCACTGTTGGCTTTCATGATGGTTTTTTACAGTTTCTTTTTAAGCAAGATGAATTTCATGCCTTTTTGTTCTCACTTTTTCTGTTAGCTTCCTGCCAAGTGATATTGGTTCTACAGAACTATTCCATTTCCCGTGGACTGTTCATAAACATGGTGCTGTTGTCTCATGCGAGTCTGCAAATCACTAAACCTCACTCTTAGAAAAATTGTTTTATTGCTCTCTCTGGTGCCTGAACAAATCAAAGTGCATGTAACCATGCAGAAATCATAGCCTGGCTGTGATACAGAGCTCCTCTCAGAGACCAGAGAAGACCATTCCTGCTCCACTTGTTTAGCGTGATGCTAAACAGTGTAGATGGGGTTCTACGTAATACAGTCAAGAGTGTAAGGTCTGCTTCTTCATTCTTACCTCTGAGCAAGACATTTCTCAGTCAGTGGTTTCCTTGGGTGCCTTTGAATACTGGGACATCGACAGAGGAAAAATTGTTCGCTGTCAGCAATGTGCGTTGCTCACGGAAATGCAACAGGTTGGACCAGGGAATATTTCCCATCCATCTGTGTGAGCTGTTTTTCTTTCTCTGCATCTGCCAAATTTCTGTGGTGTTAAGTGAGAGAACTAAATTCCAGATTTCTAGCTCTAAATCTGTAGAACTCCTTCATTTCCAAACAAGAATTTGTATGGAGTAGATTTTTTAAGAGAGGGAAGAAGTTTTGTGGAGATCTGTTGCCAAGCTTAGAATTACAGTGCCCAGAAGTTTTGTGTTGTCATCTAGGACAGCAGAGCAAGTCTATGTGAAAATGAAATGGTTGAAGGTCCACTCACAGGGACACCTGCATGGATCCAATTAGGTCTTTGGAAAAGGCAACAAAGCATGTGGCAGAGAAAAGACAGACACTTCTTACAAGTTAGTGTAAGTCTCCTGTAGTAAGAATGAACATACGGAAAACATATCAACTGTATGTTTTTATGGGATGAGCTGATATGCAAAGACATTAGGAGCAGAGCACAATAAAGTAGTACAAACAAGTTATGTTGTTCGTATCTCTTAATTTAGGGTTTGCAAAGAGGCTGACTAAATCTGAAATCTTAAAAAATAGGTCTAGCTCTTCTGAGGGGCTTTTGGTAAATGAGGTAGTGAATAAGTGCACTGATGAATTAAAACACGAGTCAGTATTTATGTATTACATAAACCCGTGAGAGTTTACTATAAATGAACTGTGTGGTGAGACTTGCTGGTTGGAATAGCAAGCTAAAGAGAAGATGTCCCAACGGTACAGTAAGAGAGATGTGGGAGCATTAAAATAGAAGGTTTCCATGAGAGCCGAGGGGAGATTTGAGCATGTGGTATTTGGGAAACACAAAAGACAAGGCATATCTTTTGCCTGCATGCTCTATGTTAATGTCAAGAAGTGATCTCAAAGACATCAGTCTGAAAATCAGTAACTTTAAAAATAAGTCAGTTTGCACATGTATGCCTTCCCACAAGGCCTTCCTTAAGATGTTTATTCTTGACAGCCACAACTTCCTCTTTTCTTTTTTTGTTTTGATTTTTTCTTTTGTCTACTTAAAAATCTCGTGCAGAACATGGGAAAGTAGAAGTACTGTATTTTCTTATCTCTTGAGTTTATTGTAGTTGATAGGCATCTTAAGAATTACTGGTATTAGTAGTGTGTACAGAAAAACCTGGCAAAACAGTTCTATTGAGTAGGTATACAGGGGGAACTGAGTATGAACCTCAGTACTCTTCTGGGGACTCTGGTAACTTTGCTAATAATAGCCCTTACACCTGCAGGTTTTGCTTTGAGTTTCCATTTTGAATAAGTTCAAAGCTCTTTATATATGTTAAGACAATTCACTAGTCCAAAATGCAGCAAAATATTTAGTCCTACTGTGGAAATCAAATCAAAGAAATTAAAATGACTGCGGAGAGGAGCCAAAGATGAAGAGCATGGATGGAAACTCTCTTGCAGTTGTGTGTTTTGGACACTCATTTAACCATCTTCTACTTTTCTAGCTCTTGACAAAATAGCTAACAAATTTATAGAGTTCCCATATCAGTTTCAGAGATCATTCAGTGTGTTTTAATATAAAAATATTTTTGGGGTATTTGGTGATTGTGATGTTAATTTTGTCTTTCTAAACCACATCAATAAAAACTCAATAAAGGAAAAATCTTCCAGTAGGGGCAGTGGTTCAGTCACCACATGGCTCTGGCAGTCTGGCAATGGTGAAGGATGTCATTTCATGGAAATTGGCACTTAAAGGGACATTGATGTATTCCTTCTCAAAATGTATGTTCAGGTCTTAGCCCTTCCTTCAAGTGCTTAAGGTCAGAAAAGCCTCTACTATCAAATGTCATTTATTTGACTCGATAAGGAAGAGTCATCAGTGACTAACTCAGCTCCAATTTGCAGTGGAAACATACAGAAAAGCACGTGGCTTTTCCATAGGACTGCACTGTTTTCCTTATGGTTGTAATGTTTCAGAAGAGTCAGAGAAGCATAATTGTGGAAGAAAAAAGCTTTACATTCACTAGAATATTTAAAAATCCCATAACTTACTAAAAGTTTTAAATCATGCAATATTCAATTATCTCCCCCTCCCCCTTTTTAATTAACTACTGAAGAGAGGGCTTAGATGTATATAATTTCCTTTGTATACAGTTCCTATTCCTCTTTTTAAATACAATCTGGTTGTTACCCAAGAGTGATTTTTTTTTTTTTTTTTTTTTTGCCTTATTAGCACTTCAATTCTAGAAAAATATAGCAAGGTAAGATTTCCATTTTTCAGGAGAACCAGTAACAAAACGTTTTTGTCAAAGTAGACCTAGCCAGTGCTTAAAAAAAACAAACTTATAAGTGGCTAGAGCTAATGATATTCCCGTAATATACTTTGTTCTTCTAAATCAGGAAACAAGAAAACATGGAACTATTTAGCATTACTTAACTGCTGCTGAGATACTTGTCAGTAGGAACTGCAGCTCCGTTTCTTGTCCTATAACGAATCTGACTTCACTTTGCCACTTATTTGATCAGACATTTTACCTGTCCTTTTTATGAAAATGGATTCTCTAAGTGCCAGGTGTGTAGGAAGTGACACAGCTGCTGATTCAAAGAAACAAATTAAGAGTCAATAATCACTTACCCAACCAGTATACTGCTGAATCTGCGGGGACAGTTTGTTATACAGAAATATCTGTATGATAAATATGACACACAGAGAAAGAGTGAGCCATCCAGTTTGTCAGCTGGAAGTCAAGTGCATAAGATGACTTCATCTCTCCATTCATTTAGTCATGTATGACATGTGTTCCCTGTTACAGGGGCATAGTTGTGCCTCTTCCATTGTTGGGCTAGGGTTACCCTCAGCCCTGCCAACCACAGTTGGCTTCAGTATGAAGCATTTGGGCATTGCCAAACTCATTTTCTTTGGTGTTTAAGATACAACCATGGTTTATTAGAATTATTAGCTAGTGACTTCCTGTGAAACATAAATAATACAAGGGGATTGTTGGAACTAATGATTGTAGAGCCCGAGCGTGTGTGTTTTTAAAAACATCTACAGGACTGAGATTCTGATCTGCTAGTAGTTATTTCTAAACTATGGGTGGAGGTTTTTGCAAGTAATTAAGAGTTGTTTTATAGCTAATTTGAAATACAGTATAAAAGAATGTTGTATATCCTCTGTTTCTGACTGTTTGTGGCTTTGAAATGAACTTGTGATGATCCTTTGTGGATTTTTTTTTTCCCTTTCAGATGGCGCAAACATGTGATGACATAGATGAAATGTTCAGCAACTTACTTGGGGAGATGGACCTGCTAACCCAGGTAAACAGTTCTTCTTTTCCTTCAGGATTAGAAAAGTCGTTATTATGTGTTAGACAAAAGAGGCTACTTTATAGAGACTCATATATATACTTTTATACCTCCTCTCTGGATGAACAAGTGGTAAACTATTCTGGAAAACTTTCAACAAATTTTCCTGCTTGACGTTTGAAACAAGTGGTCTGAAGAATAGAATGGTATCAGTGCAGGTGGTATTACTTAACAGATCAAACTGCTTATGAAAGATGCTTTCTCCAGAAAGAAACCCCAGATAAGCAATTTAAATTCATCTGGATTCTGTCCCAAGAAATTAAAGGATTCAGTCAAAACAGGAAGAGTTTGAGTCAGAATTTGCAGGTATGAGTGCTTTGCATATGTGGGGAAATGTGATGTAATGTGATGCCAAACATGAACTTTGGAAAAGAAAGCAACATTTTTAATATATAAATATGAGTAATCTTTAGATATTGTAGCACTGAATTACTGATTTAGCACTGAATTACAGCTGAGGTGGCAGTCAAGAATTTATAGAGACATTATTGCCAGTGCAGAATACACTCTTGAAACGCTAAAACAGCCTGAGCCTATAGCAAAATCTATATTAATGAAAACCTCCAAAATCTGATGAAAGGACAATTATATTTCAAAAAAAAAACAACCCCAAACCAAGCCCATTAAGTCAATACCTGTGTTGTATTTTAATAAATGCATGCTCGAAAACAGTTTAACTGTCATCTTAGACTGTGCGTGGGCTCGATTGCTTACAGCCTCAGTTTTAAGTGTTCTTTCCTCTGGGTCAATCCTAATGTATGCAGAACTAAATATCAGTTATTCTGAGCCACACAAATTGTGCTTAAAACTGTTCAAAAGCCAAAATTTCACATTAAATTCTTGGCACTCAATTCACAGCACTATACCTCGGTAGCCTTTCTGGTCTAAAGGGCTTTTTGTAACCATGCATATTGATTTTACACATCTGTATATTGAAAGGGAGATGTTTAGGTTTCATTACTCTGCCTTGAAGTGATGAATTGTACCTTCTCAGTCAGACACAGCACCGTTACGAGTGCAGATGATGGCCTTACTGGTTGATTAGTTGGTCAGAGCTGAGACAAGATTAGTTAATCAATTTAGTCAATGTTCTAACGGGCCAAAATAAAAACCGCTCAAAACAAACGATGGTTCAAAACCACTTACAAAGTCACAGGCCAAAACAAAGACTGAATTTGTGAAAAACAACAGAACGCACTTAATTCATACAACACAAAAATCCCAACGCTAAACCAGACATTAAACACATACTCTTACATAACTGGGCTAAGCTATTACCTCCTCCCTCAGCGGGAAGAAGCATCTAGCAGGGTTTTTTTTGATTGTGGAAACATGGTGTCCATAGTTGAGTCCAGCTGTCCTGTCCTCAGAGCCAGTGGTGCACTTCAGGATAAGATCCTTATCCTTTGTTCTCAAAGACAATCCCCTGCTCCAGCATGTCATCTTCCACAAGATACAGACGGGACTCCCTTCCTCTGTTTCACCACACCATGGGCTTGCAGGTGAACTTCTCTGATCAGTAAAGTTCCAAACTCCCACTCTCTCCTTCATCACCATGCTCCAGGGTACTAGCTTCTAGTTGCATGCTCAGCTTCAGTAATCTCTGAAGAGGCTTCACCAACAGGAAATGGGAAACCCCAGTTCTTCCCCTCACCCAAGTATTCTTATCTGCAGAGGTGTGATTGGCTAGAACTAAACCTGAGGAGAGCTTGGGATTCCAAGCTGCTTATTAAGAGTTGCCAAAGTAATTAAACAACCTCTTAAGCTGAGAATTTCAAAACTACACCTGGGAAGGGAGTAGGAGAGTGAGCCTCTTCCCTCTCTGCTCATCAGTGCAGTACTGGATGAGACAGGACATGTTCCTAAGAGGGACACTGATGGTTCCTCCTCTCTAAAGTCTCGGCATCACCTCTTACTTCAGTGTTGTATAGACAAAGGAGACAGGCATGGTCTGACAGCCTGAAGAGTTTCAAATGGAAGACTTCCATCTGTTAATTCCTTTAGTCTCTTAATTTCCAAAATGTGTATTAGATAGTTTTTCACCCTTTCTCACCAATGTGTGTGCTCCTAAGGCAAGTGTGCAGGCTTGGGCACAGTGAGACTGCCTCATGTGCTTCATTTCTCCCTCTTCCTCTATTTACGTTGTGTCTGTTTTTATGACAGAGAGTATTAACACAGAAACAGCGTTTAAAGTTATCACTGCTTTGGTTTCCAGCTCTGTATAACTTCAGAAGAAACCAATACGTCCTGGGTGGGAAACAAGTGAAAAGAGCCTTTAAGAAAAGCATTTGCACTAATATTTACAGAAAATGCCTGTGGTTGCAGGCGACTTTAAGACATCTAAATGCCTGTGTGTACAAATCAAGTATGAGCATCAGCAGACAAACACCTCGCAAGGATGTATGAACAAGGATGTAACTTGTAGGATGTATAAAGTAGCCCTTTCATTCTGTGGAACGCTGAAAACACCTTAACAGGGAAACTGTGTCCAAGGTCAGTGCTGCATTTTGAGAAGAAGGAAAGCTGAGTGGAGAAAATCTAGAGGAAAGTAATGGGGGTGATGAGATCGAGGAGAAACATATAAGGAAAAGGTTGCATGAGGTTGTTTAGAGGAGATTAATAATCTTCAGCTACACCAGAGGCAGCATCGGAGCAGAAAGAAATACTTGATTCCTCATGTCCACACAGACTAGGATGACGAGGAGTGGTCTTCAGTTGCAGCAAAGGAAGTTCAGGATGTTTAGGAATAGTGATTTCAAGAGTGAAGGTGTAAGTTTGCCAGAAAGACCCAGGTACAGCTGACCTGCCTTAGGACAGGTGCATGCTCTAGACAGACCCTTGAAATTCCTTAGGGTCTTGTCTACACTGTTTACTCATTGAAATTAATGTCTTCCTCACTGTGGAAGGGAGAAAATACCCGTTTTTGTCTCACTGTCTGCTCTTTTCCTAGCTTGTGGAGCACTAATTCCCTGCCTGCTTCCTGAACAAAGAATTCTCCATTTAACTCTGCAGATCTGCAGTTTGCATTGCAAACAGCATGATGTTCTGTTATGTTTGAGATTTATTTTGCAAAAAGCATGGGCGAGCAGCAGCTGGGTTAAATTTGTGTAAGAAAGAAAAGCCCTCTGGAGCCAATGGCACCGCACCTTTCAGACATGTGCACAGCTCAAGATTTTCAACACCCTTCTCCTACTCCCTTCAAAAAAACCACCCAAACATAAAAATCAGTCTGTCTTCATCCACTGTGTTAGAAACCTCTGCTGTTCCCCACACCAAGCTCAGGTGCTGCTTGGCTGCAGTGGGCAGGGGTCAGTATTCTGTCGAGATGCACGCAAAGAAACGCTTGGCACAGCTGTGACACAGAGCGGCTCCTACTTAGTTTACCAGTCTAGGCATAAACCAAAGAACTAGCGTGTGTCATTCTGTTCCTTGAAGAATCAGTGTCTTTAGACTAATGTGGGAAATGAATTTACATGCGTGAATGCCTGCAACAGTAATTATGTCATCAGAAAAAAAACAACCCAGGTGTGTTTTTTCTTCTGCCTCAACAGAGTTTAGGAGTGGAGACGCTGCACCCTCCATCCCCCAAAGTGTCCAACAATGAATTTAGCTTTACGGTTGGCTTTAAAGATTTAAATGGTAAGTAGCTGAATCATCTTTTCCACGGTTTTTATCTTTGTTTAAAACACCTCACAGCAGCCAATAAGAAAAACTTCCAGTACCCTTGATGTAAAAAAACCAAAGGAACAACCCAAACAAAGCAAGAAACAAACCCCAAACCCAAACCAACCTATTTTGCTGGAGAGCGGGGCCATATTTGTGAGTCCGTGTTGAGGAAACTTTCAAGGGGCAATTTAAATGTAAGAAACATTGATCAATCATATATAGGAGTCAGACTTCTTAAAATGTTAGAGTGCAGAAGAAAATAAACAAATGAGGGGATTTCTCAGAGTTTGTAAAAAGAACTCTCCCTTTCATTTTGTTTGCCAGTTTTTAATTTTTATCGGTTTCTTGCATTCACCTTGGCTGGCTCTAAGCTGTGTTTTTAGCCCCAGAATCGGTTTACTGTTAAGCTGTCTAATGTCTCTACCAGAAAAGTAGGTAGATAATGTAAATTGAGGAGTCCACTTTCCCACTGGAAAGAAAAGTTCATGAAAGGACTCTAGTGGCAAAGCAGGTAAAGCAGAGCAGACTGAGATTGTCTACAGTCATGTTTGCACTTAGCCTGATTAATGATCAGTCCTTGTTGGACTGCATTGATGTTTCTGAGTACAGTTCAGTCGTTTCCATCCCTTTCCAAAATCCCTCTAAAGCTTTTCCTGGTTGTGATTGCTTTTTTTAAAATAAAATTTAAATTTTCAACAAGATTTAAAACTGAATCTGTTGGTACTTAAAAACCTCTTCTCTTCAAGGAAGCTAAATCATCCCACAGAATGTTGTTTCACAGGACCTCTTGTAACACGGTTAGTTTGAACGACGAAACAAGGAACTGCGTATGAAGTTCCACTGTAGAATTTTCTAGGGTAGGACAGAGAAGAAGATGGAAAGCTACAAATGATACCAAACAATTTCCTGAGGTTGCTTCACGTTAATTTTAGAGCTGTAGAATGGCAGCAATATGTGAAGATATTCTTGACCAAGTCCTCAGTTGCATGGGTGGTTGTGGGCTAGCCCAAAGGTTGTTAAGCACTTATGGTTATGCTTTAGCTAACTTGAGTGTTTTCTGCAGAAAAGTGTAAGGTTTTATTTTTAAAAACTCGGAAAGGGAAGTGGCTTTTCCCCCACCACTTTCTCCCCGCTTGGTGACTTCCAGTTTCTCCTCCTCTCTATCTTGGATTTTTGGAGCTGCGTCAGCTTGCTGCTGAGATAAAATGTTTGTCGAGCATTCATCTGGATTGCTTCTCAACATGAAGAAAATCTATGGCCAGTGGGAGGACTCGCTTGGGAGACACTTTTGAGACTTCTGAACTTAGTGAGGACTTTGCTGAACAGCCATGACGTCTACAATGGACATTTCCAGCTTTTTTTTTATTTCAATAACTGGAAAAGCCTGTGATGGAACCCTGTGTGTCTGTATCCTGTGGTGTTGGTTTCTACTGCTATGTGGTAGGGGGAGTGAATTTAAGTGAGTTAAAATATCTTGAGGCCTTCCTTTCTGAAGTGTTCATCATCATCAGATCACAAGGGGTTTTGTCAAACCCTTGCGTTGTTTCTGAGGTGCTTGGTGGGAGCACTTGGTTGAAATATGCTTGGAGTCTCTGACCCACGATGGTGGTGGGATGCGTGGGGCTCTGTCCAAGGATGCCCACAATGTGCTGCGCTGCACTACAGCCACTACACTTAAGTACATACTTAAGATAACTAAACAGCCTAGTGGGAGCTCATGGAATTTCTAGCATCCACATCACGAAGCATGTACCCAGGAACTTTTCTGGATCAGGGCCAGGTTTCATGAAATTATAAGTGCCTGAGACTGTGTTGCTGATAGTGAAGCTTCCTGTCTTGCTTGATTTGTATTCAGAGCTCCTTGTGCTCTGAACTTCAGCATGACCAGATTAATGGCCACTCCTAGAACACATTTGTTTCTTGACTCCATTAAAACTGTTGTTTCCTTTCTCATAACCTCTATATCTTACAGTAACCATGCCTGCTGCAATTTAATCTCCACTGAATTGTAAACACATCATTTTGTGTTGCATTCAATCTTGACACTTCTTGTGGTTTTCTTTACAGAATCTCTAAGTGCCCTGGAGGACAAAGACCTGGATGCTTTAATGGCTGATCTTGTGGCAGACATAAATGATGTTGAACAGAGAACTTTACAGAACCAGAAAGCTGCTTCTGACAAACAGCAGAGTACGGCAACTCAGCCTCCAACAGCCTTGGATAGTACCATTTATTGTAAATTAAGTCCCTATGTTACCATTACTGGTGATGACCTGCCTCCTCCACCTCCAGACCCTGATTTAGACCTTCCACCACCACCGCCACCACCTCCTCCTGAGCCACTCACTCAGGTAAGCCTGAGTAGAAGCTTATTTTAACTGTTCAGTAGTTCAATCATTGAGTGCAACCAGCTACCCTACCTTACAAGTTCACCCCTAAACCACAGCCCTCAACACCTCATCCAAACAATCTTTAAACACATCCAGGGATGGCAACTCTCAACCTTCTCTCTTTCAAACTAAAGAGCCCCAGCTCTTTCAGTCTTTCCTCATAAGATTTATTGTCCAGGCTCCTCACCGGCTTAGTTGCCCTCCTCTGGAGGTGCTGGAGCAGGTGCACAAGTCTCTTGTGTTGAGGTGGAGCATCTAGCAATAGGACAAGGGGGAATGGTTTCAAACTAAGAGGGTAGATTTAGATAATTTTCAACAAGTATTGATCAGCTAATACCTTTTCATAGGGAACTTTGCTTTGGCACATGTGCAAAGCATGGCCAAGGACTCCACCATTCTGTGTTTTGAGTGCAGTGTGAGTTACTGGAACTGATGAGACAGTTTTATGTGGATGTTTTCCAGATCCATCCCTGCCCTAACTGATTTCTTGCAATAAGAAAAGCTGCTGAGTTGCAATAAAACTTAACATTTGTTAGGAGACTGGGTTCAAGGTTGAGCACAGGAAGTACCTCTACTAACACCGACACAGAAGCACTTTGCTTTGCTTGGTTTTGCCTTTTGAAGGCAACTCATGAAGACAATCTGCATTATGGGACAAATGTTCTTTACTTAGGAGGTGCCAAAGTGATCAGTAGGTGCTGTCTGTAAACAGTCAGCTTACCTGTACACTAAAACTTCAGATTTATCACTACATCCTCCATAGTTTTGTTTCTACAGAGCTGTTTTAAGAACTGAAACAAACTGCTGTATTTCTATAGTAGAAGCACTAGAAATTAATTTCTTTGACATGAGGTTGTGGAGAGGGAGATTCTTGGCTCTTCTCAACATCATCTAGTGATAGGACAAGGGGCAGTGGGTGTGAGCTGGAACACAGGAGGTTCCACATAAATACGAGAAGGAACTTCTTCACAGTGAGGGTGATGGGGCACTGGAACGTGCTGCCCAGGGGGGTTGTGGAGTCTCCTTCCCTGGAGACGTTTAAAGCCTGCCTGGATGTGTTCCTGTGTGACTTGGTCTAGGTGATCCTGCTCTGACAGGGGTATTGGACCAGATGATCTTTCCAATCCGTAATGATTCTGATTCTTGACCCATTAGGTCCCTTCCAATCCCTAATGATTCTATGATTATGATTCTTGACCCAAACAAGCCTGATATTTTGTTTAACATCTCTGACTGTAGTGAGATAAGAAGGAAGCAGTGGCAATGCCAAGTTAGGTCTAGTTTCTTGCAAGCGCATCTCCCATGCGTTACACCCATCCTGGGTTTCTCTTATTCCAAACACCACCACTTCTGTGTAGAAAAGAGAGGTTGAAGGCAACAGGGAGGAAAATCTCATATGGAAGCACGGCAGAAACTCTTCTCCAAAATCAAAATTTTACATTTTCCATTGTCATTGTAAACCAAGTTTTCAGTTAGATTCTAAAAACTCTAGTTCCCCTAACCCTATCGAGAGGCAAGTGTTCTTCCAGCTGTTTGCACGCACAGTGTTGTTTCATCCAGGCTAGATCTTCATCCTCCTTTGTATCGGCTGTAAATCACGAGTCACATTTTCAGGTGCTCCTGCAGCATTTGGGGAACAGACCCTTGTAAGTGCTGTATGACCAAGCACCAAAAGAAAGGGCTGGACTTGTGAATCAAAGCTTTGGCTGGGGAATATAAGCTCAATAATATCCCCAGCTCAATAAAGACGGGGATTCCCTGTAACTGTGAAGTTTCCCATGAAAAGCCTTATGTGAGCATGAGTTGGTGGCCATACTGAGCAAGGATACCAAACACCTTGTGTCTTTTCAGGAAGAACGAGAGGCACAGGCTAAAGCTGACAAGATTAAACTTGCACTGGAGAAACTGAAGGAAGCCAAAGTTAAAAAGGTGAGCTGATAGCATTCTTGCTAAGATCACTAGGCTTTCTCATATTTAGCTTGTAAGTCAAGACATGTAAAGATATTCTGTGGGACTGTCTTGTCATCTGCCTGAAGAAAAGTCTCAGGAGAACGTTATCTCTGAGGGACTTACTTTAGAGACAACATGGATGGTTCTGCTTGTTTTTCCCAATGCTGGGGCAGAGCCTGCTCTTCTGCTGGGTTGCTCGAGGGGAAGAGTAATGCACATAAAAATGCAGCCTACTTAAGCTGTGCTAATTCCAGAAGTATTAAACCTGCTCTACTGGATGTGGATTTAGCTAACCCCAATTAAATTAATGAGTGTCTTCTTATTAAATCTTTTCACAGTAGTGTAGTAACGATATAATGATAAGAGAAGTTATTTCAGACCAACAAACTAGAAAGCTTCTGTTTGGTGTCTGCCTGGCGCTGTAGTGTGTCGTGTAATTATGCTCACTCATCCTACACTCATGCTCCAGAGGGACTCAACAGACGCTGGTGGTGAAAAATGGATGTGAAGAAAAAACTGTCAAGACTTTGTCTTGCTCAAACAGGAGATGAAAAGTGCAGGAGATCCAAGCAAGCAGGGCTTCCAATAAGTTTGGGGGTGTTACAGGCTTGAGATTGTTTCCTCAGAACTCTTCCATATTCATGTACAAATGCTACTTCTGAAGGAAGTTCTCCTCACTCACCAGTTTGGTTCCAGTTCCCATGTACATATATCCAGCAGAAAATATTTCTTCAGCTGGCAGTACTAATGGAGCATTTTTAATGTACTTCAGCACTTTCTTGCATTGCTTCTCTGGGGGGAAAAAAGTGCACAGCTACTCGTTTTACAAATCCTTCGTGACAAGAAGAAATAATGTCTTGGCTATACTAAGTGATTAATCTTTTTGCTTATTGATGGGTATTGGACTATTGCCCATCTTATTACAGTTTGACTTCAGGTTAGTCTGCTGGTATGGCCAGACTCTTCCTTTCCTTTGTCCTTTTGTGCTTGGTTTCCCTATCAATCGTTTCCTTTAATTGTGCATCTAATAGATTTTATAAAGAGATTAACTACTTCTTTTTCTTCACATCAATTTCACCTTTCCTGAAGTCATGCTCAAGACAAGCTTCAATTTCCTTTTTAAGAAAAGATCTTAAAGATCTTAATTTTAGTAGCAATATAAGGTGAAAGCTCCTAAGCTGTTCTATTCCCACAGCTCACTGTGGGACAAGGTGCCTTTGCATCAGTAATAAACTTCAGCTCTGATCTTATCTGTGTTAGCAGATTTAGGACCAGCCTTTTACTTGTTTCTGAAATTAACTGACTCTTCTGTGACTCTCTACTCAGCTTGTTGTCAAGGTGCACATGTATGATAACAGCACCAAGTCACTAATGGTGGATGAGCGTCAGGTGACACGGGATGTGTTAGACAATCTCTTTGAGAAAACCCATTGCGACTGCAACGTTGACTGGTGTCTGTACGAAATGTACCCAGAGCTGCAAATCGGTAAGTGGTGCAGTGACAGAGCGTAGAGCAAGCGGGTTGAGTGCATCTGATGCTGCTGATAATCTTGACCAAGATAGTAACGCTTCTTCTGCTCATGCATCCACTGGTGGAGGAACATTGCAGCTTCCAAGCTGAGACACGCTGCAGGCATCTCTATGGGCCATTCTTGTAGCTGTCACTCTTCCATTTGTCCGTGCTGTGAGCTGTGGAAGGCTCCTTGCCCACCACTGTTTCCATTATTCTTTTTTTTTACACAAAATGAAGGGCCACAAGAACACTGTATTGGTTAAAGCAGTGACAGACCCAAACACACTAGAACTCAACTCCTCACTTTGAGGAAAGGCTGCAGTGCTGAAGTGCTGTCAGCAGCCTGTTACCTACTGGCCAAACATTGCAATCAAACAAGGCTGTCTAAAAAGTGTTTCAGTCACTTCTAATGCTGTTCACTTGTGATAGTCCTTTAAGTGTAGTGGTGAACAGGATATTGCTCTCTGATGGGGCTACGACTCTCCTGGTGGTACTTCACAATTCAGGAAGCAACTAACCTGGCCTCCAGGACCTAGGAAATGAAACTCATGTGCTGTTTGGTGCCACATAGTGGGTTTTGTTTCACAGAATCATCATGGCTGGAAAGGACCTCCAGGGTCATCGAGTCCAACCTTCATCCTAGTATCTAACTGCTAGACCATATCCTTAAGCGCCGCATCCCAAAAAGGCTTCAAGCCCTGATTAAGGATGGAGTGTTCTCTCATTGTGAGTTGTTTCGGAATCTTTCTACTGTCCATACTGCAAATTTTGTTCATGTCAAAAGGAAAATAGGAGGTTCCACATAAGTATGAAAAGGAATTTCTTCACAGTGAGGGTGACAGAGCACTGGAACAGGCTACCCTGTGTGGTTGTGGAGTCGTCTTCTCTGGAGACGTTTAAAAAGCTGCCTGGATGTGTTCCTGTGCGACTTGGTCTAGGTGATGCTGCTGTGGCAGGGGGTTTGGACTAGATGATCTTTCGAGGTCCCTTCCAATCCCTAATGATTCTATGACAATGGCCTTTCTTCAAGGGTTAGGCTTGACCTAGAGAAATAGGAATTTGTCAAACAGCCTCTAGCATTCTCAGTTTACAGATTCCCAGCAGAGATATTCTCCCAAAGAGTTGTGGTCAATGGAGTTAAATCCCTTTGGAGGCCAGTGTGTGCCTCAGGGCTCAGTGCTGGGGCCACTCCTGTTCAACATCTTTATCAGTGATCTTGATGAGGGGATTGAGCATACCACAGTAAGTTTGCAGGTGACACCAAGTTGGGAGGGAGTGTCAATCTGCTGGAGGGTAGTTAGGCTATTCAGGGGGACCTTGTCAGACTGTATTGATGGGCTGGGGATAATTGTCTGTGTTTCAATAGACCCAAGTGTCAGGTCCTGCATTTTGGTCACAACACTCCCATGTGATGCTACAGGCTTGGGGCAGGGTGGCATCATTGCTCTCTACAATTATCTGAAAGGACATTGTAGAGATGTTGTTGTTGGTCTCTTCTCACAAGGACAGAACCAGAGGGAAGGGCTTCAAGCTTCAACAACGTAGGTTTAGACATCAGGAAAAAATTCTTCATAGAGAGAGTGGTCAGGCACTGGGACAGGCTGGTGGTTGTGTCACCATCCCTGGATGTGCTTAAAAGTCACTTAGATGCGGTGTTGGGGGATATGGTTTAGGAGTGAATTTGTAGAGTAGGGCTGATGGTTGGACTTGGTGACCCCAACCTGAATGATGCTATGGTTCTGTATGAAAATGCACAGGGTTAAATACAGATAGTGCAGTTTAAAACAGTCCCATGAATAATCATCCTGCAAAGAAATGTAAAAATAGCTGGGAAAAGTCTGACAGCTCACGAGCAAGGAGATACTAATCTGCTTGTGGGAATGGTGGGGATGTTCACTGCCCATCTGCTGTTTCTATTCCATTAAGATGATACATGGGGCAGCGTTGCTGCATTCTTTTGTGTCTGCTTATCTTAACTAAACAAAGACTGAAAATGTCATGAGGCCCCTGAAATGTCACAGGTGTCACTTTGAATAATCTTAGTGTGTTTTCTTGTTCAGAAAGTTGCTCCCTCTGCTCTAGTGTAATTTGGACAAACACATCTGAGTATTAGGATGGCAGCATGTAAACAAATTGTTTCCTGAATCTCCATAATCATTAAAAAGATTGTACTTGGGACTCACGTTTGGTCAGTATGGTTAAGCATTTCAAATACCCTATCACAGAAAAAAAAGGAAAAAATCTATGAACACAGAGATCCATCACCAGGTCCAAATCAGCTGTGAATGGAGCCTGTCTGTTTGCAGAAGGGACTGTTGATACGGATGAAATGATATAATGCTTCCAGTGCACAGCAACATGCAGTGAATTGTGTTCAAAATCAAAACGGTGTCAGCTCGTCTTTATTGTAGGCAGCTGTGGATAGATCCTTTACTACCAGCCTACTCAGAAGACAGGCATCTCTGCACTTTGCCTTTTGCCTAATTTTCATGTTAGTATTCAAGAGAATAAAATGATGTTTGCTTTAAGAAGTAAATCTGAGCACCAGATACCTCAAGATGAATCATAGAATCATTAGGGATCGCAAGGGACCTCAAAAGATCACCTAGTCCAATCCCCCTGACACAGAACGATCACCTAGACCAAGTTGCACAGGAACACGTCCAGGTGGGTTTTAAACATCTACTAAGGCACTGTCTATTCTTCACTTGGGGTTTTTTGCAGTGCTTTTAATATATGGTGACTTGCAGCAGTGTCAGTTGCTAAATGAAAAGTGTTATGTTGCTTGTATTGCTAGAAGCCTCTGTGTGCATGTGAATTGACTCTGAAGCTAATCTCATTTCATGAACAGTGACGAGGGGCACTGGGTGTCAGCTGGAACAGAGGAGGTTCCATATAAATATGAGAAGGATCTTCTTCACAGTGAGGGTGACAGAGCACTGGAACGGGCTGCCCAGGGGGGTTGTGGAGTCTCCTTCTCTGGAGATGTTTAAAACCCACCTGGATATGTTCCTGGTCTAGGTGATGCTGCTGTGTCAGGGTGATTGGACTAGATGATCTCCCAAGGTCCCTTCCAATCCCTGATGATTGTATGAACTGAATTAATCCACAACATTCACTTTTGACGGGACATACAGAAGCTTTGTCAAACGTAAGAGGAGATGTTTTAGAAAGCCTACAAAACATACCCTCTGCTTTCCCATCTTGTATTGGACCTATCTAGGCCACTGAAAGATGCTATCGCCACAAACCACTGAAATGGCAGTACAGCTGTTCCCAGGGAACTGCTAGAATCATACTGAAGATTGGAGCCAGGTGAATTCCTTACCCCAATACTGAATCTGCAGAAAAATGCAGTTTAGGTCTTCCCTAAGTTTTTTTTTTAAGTTTCTTTTCCTTCCAGAGGGGGTTTATGTCACTATTAGGCTACTTTATACCAGTGAAACCACAGAAGCAGCGATCAGAGCTGCCCAACATATCCTGTGGCTTTCCTAGGTGGAGGATCAGGGATCAGGTTATCTCAGAAAGGGAGAGAAGAGGCACTCAGTCTCCCACAAGTTTTTAAACTATAGAGATGCTGGATGAGGCAGCATGTCGTCAGATAAGTTCTCCATATACCTTCCTATTTCTTCAGGTTTGCTGCTTCTGTTTCTGTGTATGATTCTCTAAAACAGAACACTTTCGGCATGTAGAATTCGTCCTGCTGACAGGCAGGGGATTTTCATTTGTCCAGTAAATAAAAAGACAAATAATTTGGGGTGTTTTTCATGTCAGCAGTAAAAGTGACTGTATAACCCCCTCAACCATACAGAAAGCCATGACCAAACGCAGCAAGCCATTGAAAGATGTGCGTGTAGCCATCTACTACCAGAGAGTCACTCTTTCCATCTTCTGCAGTCTTCAGTCAACAACACAAAGATGCAGGTGGAAACCAGGATCATGCCACAGCTACATAAAGCATCTTCTGTACGTGATTTGCCCTTCCGTATGACATTATTTTCACGTGGTTTTTCACTCTTTGGTGCGGTGGAGAAGTGTGCTGGGCGCTGCAGCTCCGAGCGCACAGCCAATGATAACTACATCCATGCACAGGCATTTCTGCAGCCTCGGGAGAGGGAGCTTGGGTGTCTTACGTTACCTTTTCTGTCTCTGCAGAGAGGTTTTTTGAAGACCACGAAAATGTTGTTGAAGTGTTATCAAACTGGACTCGAGACACTGAGAATAAGGTTCTGTTTTTGGAAAAAGGTGAAAAATACGCTTTATTTAAAAATCCCCAGGTAAGCAACCGTGGTATCTGCATGGATCGCCTTTGTCACTTCTGGGGCTTCTCTGCTATTTCTGTTGATGAGTGCCAACTTTCCTTGAAGCTCCAGTTTTTGCCAGTTGTCCGTGGAGCTTAATAAGTAGCATGCTGAGTACTTCAGAGAGGTTATCTGGATTTCATTTAGATTGGAGAGAAGAACTGGGCAAACAGTAACTCGTGCACCCTAACCTGGTAAAAAGAGGGTCTGCACACTGAATTTTACCCAATCGTTCAGGACAAAAGTACATACAAATGGTTTGTTTCTTGTGATGTGTGGTCAAAGCTATGTTTGCAAGCACCTTAGCACGTACAGTTGATGGATTCCAGGACACTGAATATTTTCCCTTTGTCAGCGGTCTGTTAGCTCACTCAGCATCTGGTTTGTCCCTGAGGGCAGCAAAACAAAAACGAGCAATCCAGCATTGCCAAACAAGAGCCAAACATATAATCTGCCAGCAAACTTCAACAAGCTGCTCATTAGGAAGGTGGTTTTAGTTGTTTTGGGTTGGATTGGTTTGTTTTTTAAGGATGTTTCCAGTGCGTCAACTAAAACCTGCAGAGAGGATGCTGCCTTCATTGGGGTGACAAGTGCCCAGAGTCAGGAAAGGAAAGAAGAAAACTTCCCCTGCAGGGTACATGGCTCGATGCAGATTAGTAATATGAAACAGCAGAGCCAAGTTTGGAAGTAAAACAGACAAGATTACTCATTACTTCCTAACGCACGTAAACATACCTAGCAGAGAGGTCCAGTCGTGCGCTTGATTCATTCACTAGTAGTGTTAGTTGGGCAAGCAGCTTGGGGCAACGCTAGGAACCTCTCATGGGACATAAACCTTTGAAGATTCTGGCCATTTTGTTTGCAGTGAAGTTTAGAAAGAGGCATGACCTACACCAAAACCAGAATAAGAGTGTAGCTCCGTTGTCTCATCTCATAGAATCATTAGGTATTGGAAGGGACCCCGAAAGATCATCTAGGACATGCTGTGTTTGATTGTGGAGTCCTTAGCTTGACCCCCTTTGCGATCAGCTCTAGAATGAACAGCCTAAGGGAACTGGATTAGTTGCAGCTATCACAGCACTGAAATATTCTGCCAGAAGTGAAGCCTACCCATCTGTCAGGCTTAGTAAAGTCACGCACGGTGAGACAGACAGAATCGTGCCGTCGTATCGGCAGCTGGTCTTTTTGGCAGAAAATCATCAGTTCTGTACAGACAGGGCTCCTAGTAGATACTGAAACACGATGAAGTATGTGATGTGGTGTGAGCTCCTGCCAAGCGGAAATGGTGAGCTGGTGGGGGTAGGGTGTGTGATTACCTAGTTAGGTACTTGTGAAGATCCGTGGTGTAACCAATGGGAAGCTGAAATCCAGTGAAACCACAGAAGCAGAGATCAGAGCTCTATATATCCAGCTCTAATACCCAGCCTCTTTCTCTTAGGAAGGTCATTAAATCAAGGTTTCCTTGTGAACTCGTTTTCAGAGTACAGAAGTTAGAAAATGCTTTTTTTTTTCGACTCAGCCAGTGCTGGTGCTGCAGCAGCAGCAGCTGAGTTCTTTGCGATCTTACCCAGTGCTTATTGCAGAGAACTCACAGTTTTGTAACTTGCAGTGATTTTGGGTGGAAAAAACATGAGGCAAATTGGTGGCCAGGTGCCTACAAAGGTGGTGTTAGTCAAGTTAGTGATGCAAAAGTTTCATTAGTTTGGACATAATGAAGTGATTTTAAAAATTCATCTTACGACGACGTCTAGATGCATTGCAAAAGCAATTGGATATTTAGAAAAAGGTCTGTGACTTGTGCCAGTGTTGACTGCCTTATTCTGTGAACTAGTTATACAGCTGGAATAGAATAAACAGCATTTCATTAATCACTTTTCATTTTCTAAGTAGAAACTGAGGTCTGGAATCTCTCTCTGTGCTACCAACACGCTGACTGGTTACTACAGGTGGCTTTTTTTGAAGACTGTCATCCTTGCAGTGCTTCCTAATGTTTTTCCACAGTTTTGATTCTGAAAGGAAATTTTTTAAGTACTTGCAATACACTTTAGACAAAACATCTGCAAAATCCTCAGCTGCCTCCCTCTTTACAAAGACAGGCACATATTTGCCCTTTCCTCACCATGATATAATTTACCCTGCAGGGAACTCACAGAGAAAGACTTCCTTGGTTGGCTTCTGTGACTCATCTGCAGAGATGGAGCATCACAAGCCTGTGACTAAAGAGCGAATCTAAAATAGACGTTGGTACATGTGCAAAGAAAACCCTTATAACATAGGAAAGGTGATGCTCTGTCATGTGGTTGAGTGATGCTGTACTTGACTCTTAAAGGAGAGGTTGTCAGGTCCTACCACCTCTTTTCAAAAAGCTGGAAAAACAATTCTCACATAGGAAAGATGCTAAAAAAAAGGGGGGGGAAATGTAGGAAATGCTTTTATCTCATTCGAACAGGGTTATTTGTAAGGGGCAGCTGAATGTAAACAGACTGCAGATGCCTTTTAGTCATGCCTTTAGGAGAATATATATTTGCTTACATAGATTTTGGCCTTCTGTGCTTATCTTCTGCTGATGCAAGCCGAGAGGATACAGTCAAACAGAGCAGGTGACACCACCTGCATGTGAAGGTTGGGTATTTTTGGATTTTACTGTTTTTCAACACTATTTATGAAAATTAATGACAGCACGTACAGGAAGTACTTTATGCCTCTGCTCCCTCATCTATAACCCAAAAGCAAAAGCTGTACCCTCCAATGGAGAACCCAAACACGGAATTGACATTTTATTTCTTTCAAAAAGCAGAAGTAATACGCAGTAGGAAAAGGAGGTGGAGTGAGAACTTGTAATGTCTTTAACAGGACAGCCACAGTGAGTTTTACAGTGAGAATACTTATTTTGAAGTCAGTGATGTTTGGCTGGTGTCTACCAGATGATGCTTTTGTTTTTTATCACCTTGGCCACCTTTATGAATCAAGGTTTTTCTTTTGTCTCCGCTGAAATACAGTGGGGGGGCCAAGGCACTTGATTATCGAGTGTGCAAAGAAATTGAGGTGAGAATAGGGAAGTGTTTTGCACTGTACCCACACTCATCAGTACTTTAATTTCTCTCTATTAGTGTAACCCAGACCAATGTAGAGTTTCAATTTGAAGGTGCTACTTCAACAAATATTTCTCTTTTCCTGCCTTGGGGACTTATTTTTACGCATTCAAATCATATTGCAGGTGACTTTTAGTCAGCCTGTTAAGTGCTTTGCTGGTAACTGCCTCATGATTAATGCACATCTTCCATTTGTTCCTTGTTCCCCATCTCTTTGATGATGAAGGCCATCATCAAACCCGCTATAGGTCTGCCACTATAGGTCTGCCACTATAGCTCTGCATTAACCTGAGTCAGGCAGAGTGGCATGGGGAGGGCACTGGTGTCAGCTTCAGCCTGTCTGGAGTGTGCAGGCACAGGGAATAATTCACAAAAACACTCAACTGCTCAAATCTGCAGCAAATAACCCAAACAGTGCAAGGTAAACCCATGACAAGTGTGCCCTCATACGTTGTTTTCCTTGTTAAAATAACCTTCTGTGTTTGCTTTCTTAAGTTATCAGAGGATGAATCCATCCTGGGAAGTAAACTCAGCTCACTAGGTGATCCTGCTCTGGCAGGGGGATTGGACTGGATGTTCTTTCAAGGTCCCTGCCAATCCCAAATGTTCGTGATTCTCTGATCTTTTGAACATTAAAAACCAGTTAGTTCTTCAAATCTGTAGGCGTAAGGCAGAGAGCTGCTCTGTGGCCTCATCTTGTCCCATTAATGACCTGACATCTCAAACCAAGCATGCCTTTGCCAGACAGGAAAGAGCTTGTTATGGATCATGACCTTTGAGTACTTGGAATGACCTCTTGTGGACACATGTGGTCTGCCTCCCATAGGACAAATGCTTCTGATCAAAAATAGAGGGACCACACAGTGATAAAACCAGCACAGCATACAAGCTGCACCCCAGGTTTCTAGCCACTGGCAAGCAATAAGTCCCAGCTACATCCAGATTTCAGAGCAGGGACAAAGGAGGTAATCTTTGATAAACGAAACCTGTGTTGACAGGTGAAAGATGACAGTGTGCATCTGTGTAACCCTGGTTTAGGCGACAGAGCCCTGTTTCCCTAAAGAGCGAGCTGCCTTGTTAGACATCCAGCACAGACATGGTTATGAACTTTCTCTCTCTACCATTGAGTATGTCAGTAACGGGTGGTCTGTGCTACCGCTAAATAAATGCCAGGTGCCTGAATAGGTATCATCTGTAATCAGAGAAGCCTTGTTTTCTCATTATCAGGGCACCATAGGCTGACTGAGTCAGACAAGCTCTCTTTCCCCGCTGGTAGGAAAGCTGATGAGCCAAGCTTTGTTGAGAGAGCGATAGGGTGTGCTTACTTTGGCAGTCCTTTGTTGTGCATTTTGGGGACTGAACCATGTCTCTGTAATGACATGAGGTTAGGGGTTAGAAGAAAGCTTACAGCTTGCATGTCCCTCTACCTTCTAAATCCGTTCCAAAGCCTGGAGGCTCTGCCCTGCCTCGCAATGAGGTTTCTCTTCCTACTTTAATTAATGTAAAAGTGGGTGTGCCAAGGTCACACCAGCACTGGTGTGATAGCGCTCCCTGCCATGAAAAGCTGTTGCACGTGTAGGGAGGACTAGGCTGCAGCTACTCAGATCAGCACCTACAGGGATGAGTGGAGCACTAACAGTCTGACCTATGGTTTTGAACTATGCAGGCTACTGTGTGAGCTGTACTGGGAACAGGCTTTTAAGCAGGACTGGTTTTAAGCTTTGGACTGGTTTAGATTTTTTTTCTGCTGTGAGCACTGTCTTCAGGTGTAGTCACGAAGCTGTAGACCTTAGCGTTTGTTTGTCATCATCCACGTACTGAAAACACGCCCAGGCATCCTGGAGCCAGCTGTGTGCAGCTGCACGTGCCAGGGAAGAGCACTGCGGCATTTCCTAGCACGACTGTCTGCTGCACTGAATGTTGCTGACTTCTTTTTTAATGTTCATACCACAGACGTGGCATCAGCACAGCCCAAACTGCAGGTGGCTCTGCTTCTGATGTCCCTTGTCTGACTTGACACAAACTTTTACAAAAGCCATTTGTAAAGAAGTGTTTATGAGATCATCCACACCTCTTCCCCTTTCTCTCTTGGTGCCCCTCCAAACCTGCTCTGAGGTTTGTGTTCTGGCACACGGCTCTCCACAGCGCTGCTTGTCAAAGATGTGGTTGTGTGGAGAAGTAGGGTTTTGCGCCACATAAACTACTTTGGTGTAAACACGGTGAGCTGGCAGGGCAGATTTGCTCCTTGTTTGTTTCTCTTACTGTAGCAACAGCCTGTTCCCTCATTTACTTCTCATTTGTCCTTGGGTAATGTTTGCCTTCCTGTTGCATTTTGGTCCTTGTGGAGTTCCATGTATGCATGTATGTTGCCACATTCTCAGTCCTGAGGCATTAAAACCTGGAGGGAGATGAAAAACCAGACTGTTGTCTTCCTACAGAGTTGCAGAAGAATTACAGAATTTGGAGTAATTTTTCAGCAGGCAGCTTCCAAAATGCGTTGAATCCTTACGATTTTCTCTACTTCCTAGATGATGCTCCTCGTTTGGTTTATGCCCTTTGTTCTGCAGACTCAGCTCTTTGACTAACTCATGGGAGATTAGGAAGGCTGTACTATGCATCAGATCTTTTCCAAGCCCAAGCTCCTCTTCTACATGTACTTTCGTTTAGGAAATTATAAAACGCAAGCACTTTGTGTGCTACCAGTCTGGCCACAAGCCCATAGATCAAAAAGGCCACTTTTGATGCACATGACATAGCAACTTGACCTACCTGCTTCCTTCACGGCCAGCTGCCTCACTATCTGCAGGCAACTGCGCTCTGCTCTCTGGCTGTGTTGGCTGAGCAAAGCCATCAGCACGCAGCTCCTGCCCTGCTTGAATTTGCAGATATATCCAAGTGTGCCCACAGCCCTCTGTCAGGCAAGCAGAGGGTAATTTCAAAGGCTTTTTGTTTTGGCAGGCTGGAGCACATGTGCCAAGATATCACAGAATTGTTTATCCTGGAAAAGACCTCCAAGAGCAACTACAACCATTAACCTAACTCTACCAAGCCCACCATTAAACCAAGTCCTTAAGTTCCAAATACACATAGCATGTAAACATGTCCAAAGATGGTGATTCAACCACCTCCTTGTGCAGCCTAGTCTAATGCCTGATGACCGTTTCAAGGCAGAAGTTTTTCCTAATGTCTAACATGAACTTCCCGTGGCACAACATGAGGCAGTTTCCTCTTGTCCCATCACTCACCACTTGAGAGAAGAGATCAACAGCCACCTCTCTACAACCTGCTTTCAGGTAGTTGTAGACAGTAATAAGGTCTCCACTCAGCCTCTTTTTCTTCAGACTAAATAGTCTCAGTTTGCTCAACCGCTTCTCATAACATTTGTTCTCTAGATCCTTCACAGTGACAACTTCTAGATCTTCCAATACCTTCTGCACTGCATAGAAATATTTTGCAATGCAGGAACAAGCAGCAGTGATTAAAGTTTTCTATAACCAGAGTCCATAAGCATCTGCATCTTGCATCTGCTGGTCTTGGTACTCAGTATGAAAGAGTTCAGTAGCTGTTGATGGGTCTGTAGTGATCTGGTTACTTGTATTGCTGTCTTTATAATGAACATCAATTTCTGTTGTGTTTTCATCAGAATTTTTACCTGGCCAACAGTGGGAAGAATGAAACCAAAGAAATGAATGAGAAAAGCAAGGAGGCTTTGCTGGAGGTAAGCCAACTTTCTACGCTGTTGATGCAGATGTCATCAGAACTCTGCCACCATCTCTGCAACAACAGTGTTTAGTTCTTCCTGGGCAAATATGTTCACGTTACTAGAAGAAAGAGCTGTGTCACACCCTTAGGGCCAGCCTGTTTTAGTTTATATCGTTAATGAGGTCTATCAGTAGCAAACAGTCATTTTACCTTTTGGGTTAGAACTAGCTCTGCTTCTCATTGCTTCGAATTATTAGATGTGCTGCAACAGGAAAAGGAATTCTGGTGCTTTTCCAGAAACTCCAACATAAATCCAGAGATATATGAAAGAAAAGATTATCACAGTTCTCCTGGAAAGCATTTTGACTTTGATCAAAAAGGAAGGGCTGTCCTCAAGTGGCTGAGGACTCCCATGTCAGCATTGGTGCATCTCATGAAGGCACCAGATGTGAAGTAGCAGAGGTGTCGAGCAGCAGAAGTCCTGATAAATTCTAAATGAGAACATTACTGCCAAAACATTTATGACATAAAAATTACCCAACAACAGATCCTCCAACAAACTCTGAAGCCTATTTGTTGTAAATGCTAGCAGGTATTGCAAAGTGCAAGCTGAGACTGAGGGTGACTTTTCTCTTTAGCTGTTTTTAGGTGCCTAAACCATCTCTGAAGATCCTCTCTGCAGAAGCATTTGTCTGCAGAACCTGTAGATGCAGCAGTAGACTAAGAAAACACTAGCAGTCTGAAAAACAAACAAGAGCAGTACCAACCACTCTGGCTTATCGCCTTCACTGAGCACATCTACATCTAGCTAAAACCTTTTGTAGGTTGTCTCTCGACACTTTAGAGAGTGGAAGTTTTACGAGCGGTGTTTTCCCGTGTGTGCTCTTTGAGTTCCCACGTTAGCCTGGACAGGTTTCCTTTGCCTGTCTAAAGTGTTCCTCTCGGTAACCACATTCGCCACGTTCACATGTTCGCTGTCATGGGAAGTTTCTTTATTTTTCCAAGAAGTATTTTATGACTGGGGTTGTGCTTAAATGAATTTGTTTGATGTATTATTATTCTTGTTGCACAGGAAAGCTTCTGTGGGGCGTCTGTCATTGTGCCAGAGCTTGAAGGGGCCCTTTATTTAAAAGAAGATGGAAAGAAGTCCTGGAAGAGGCGCTATTTTCTTCTACGAGCTTCTGGGATTTATTATGTGCCCAAAGGAAAAACCAAGGTCAGGAAGCCAAATAATCCTCTAGCAATAAAACAATTCATGGCAGTGAAAGTGAAGAAGTCCCAAGGTGACATTTTAGGAGCACTGTCTGGTGCATCTGAGACGGGTTTTTTTGGTTCAACCCTGACTACACCACTTGTGCAAATACTTGAACGTAGTCTCTGAGTCCTGCCATGTTTTTCTCCTCTTGATTTCTGTGGATAGATAAAAGCACTAATGAAACAGCTCTCCTCTGGAATTCAGAAGGGGAAAGGAAAACCACACAGCTCCATTCAGCCGGTGTTATGCTGCTTCTCTGTTACACGGGCTCCCTGTGCAAGAATAATTTTAAAGTTGTCCTGCAAAGTAATTTCTTGTCACGAAAATGTGGAATTCTACTTTGTTTGGCACTGGCTTCCAGTGCCAGTAACCAGCACTCAGAAGTGCTGTACATTCTGTCCTACAGTGATCTTTAGATCTAGTGATCTTCTGGAGAATGCCTTCTTAGGTCTTTTGAGACTGTCTTTTGTGCAGACAGAAGGGAGACAGAAGCATCCCCCTGAGTGCGTCAAATGCCCTAACATTTAGTACTGTAAAATGTTTTAAGAGTCCAGATTACTAGACCCGTCTCTGTAAACAAATCTCACTGAAACACAGACCCAGGTTACCCTGCTGCTCTCACAGCGATTTGTTTTGACTTTACCTCACACTGAGATAACAGTTGTCAGTCCTCAAATCACGTTGCACACACAGGACATCCTGTGAAGGAGGATAATGAAGGAAGTGGAGCACCTCCCTTATGAGGAGAGGCTGAGGGAGCTTGAAGAAGAGGAGACTGAGGGGTGACCACATTAATGTCTATAAATATTTGAGGGTGGGTGTCAGGAGGTTGGAGCCAGGCTCTTAATGTCATTTAGTGACAGGGCGAGGGGCAATGGGTGTAATCTGGAACATAGGAGGTTCTGCATCAATATGAGGACATCCACAATGAGAGTAACAGAGCACTGGAACAGGTTGTCCAGGGGAGTTGTGGAGTTTCCTTCACTGGAGATATTTAAAACCCACCTGGGTATGTTCCTGTGCTGCTCATTCTAGGTGATCCTGCTGTGGCAGGGGAATTGGACTAGATGATCTTTCCAGGTCCCTTCCAATCCTTAATGATTCTATGATTCCATGAAGAAGTGATTCTTTACTCAGTATGGGAGCCAATACGCACCCAGGGTCAAAATAATTCTTTAATACAGGTCTGCGCAAAGCTGAGACCTAGGTAGTGTCCTACAAAGCTAGCTCTACCCCAGAGATCATTTTATAGACTAAAAATGTAAATTCATGTAAAACAGGTGAATGAAGAAAATGGAAATCCTCTCTAAGTATACTATCAGTCCATGTCCAAGCATTATCTCTGATGGTCCATAATTATCTTACTGATGGCCCTAAAATTATATTATCTGTCTACAGCCAAATACTGACACCTAAAATTAAAACTTATGAATAGCATCTTTTGTTCATATAAAGCTGATTCACAAAAGATAATTTGTCCCATTTTTCCTAGACATTTCAGATAATTTGAAGATTTCCTAAAAGCTTTTTGACAACAAGATGTAGACACGCTTCATAACTCAAGTACTACCATATTTTGCAGTAAAGAAACGCAAACTGAAGCATTGATTTGAATTTTTAAGAGAGACACAAAGTTGCAGTGAAATGAGTGAACAGTTCAAATCACTTTTTTGAATGAAAGAAGGCTTTTTCACCATCAAAAATTTTGCCATCTCTCTTCTCACCAAGCATTTTTGGCTTGAGATGAGAGATATATATTGCCATAAATGTGTTCCTTTCTCTAACCAAGGCAGCAAAGCTCTAGAAGCATTACTAAAGACTATTTCATAGGACTTAAAAGTGGCTCGTTTTGGTTTGCAGCACCAGCATGACAGTTATGATTTACCATAGACAGAACAATGTGCAAGAAAATGCACATTGTTAGTGAATTCCTTAATCTAACCAGAAATCAGGGGAAAATCCTCCTACAATTAGGACTGATTGTAGCTACATTTCTGTTCATTTCTTTCTGGGAATTCCCATTAGACATTTGCAAAGGCATCTAGAAAGAAACATGAAATGAATTTTGCTAAGAGGCCTGGAATTACATCTGGGCTTACTGGTGCACTACATACTCTCCACACCAATTGTATGGCTGGGTGACTAAGGAATCAAGAACATCAGACACATTCTGTTTGGTCTTGATTCACAATGTCTCAATTCAGAGACACAGCTAAAGTTGTATAAAATCATCCAGACTTCAAGTATTTATATACATAAATACTTTCCCAGCTCTTCAGCAATTATATCCTTAGTTTCTAGGGTGTTGTACCAAAAACAGTACCTCTAGGTCTAAGCTGCTGCTCTGGGTACTGGCTGACCTGGTACTTTGGCACCAAAAAGGCTGAAATATCTAAGACAAATGCAGTCTTACAACCTTGTGCAAAGTGTGGAACCTTAGTAATAAGGTCACAGGCTCCAAGAAATTCAAGAGGTCAGTGGTAATTAGGTTTCAGGCAGCTCAGTTGAAGTTTTAATGGTCTGCGGCTTTTTGAGATTTTTTGTTCTTGATCTTGATCTATTTTTTCCTCTCATTTTTCTTTCTTTTTTGTTTTTCTCTCCGTGAGAGAGGAGAGAGGCAAAGCCAGATTCTCTCCCTTCTAGTACTCCCTTTCTCTCCATGCAAGGCTGACTGACTGGCTGATAGCAAGAGATGAGAAATGTTCTGAGTTTGGTTGTCACCACAGCAGTCCAAAACTGATGAAAAGAGTGAAACGTAGTTGTTCAGATTAAATCAGCTAGTGATAATTCAGACATTTCATTTGTCAGAAACACTCCTGCTGCCACTGGGGAGAGGTGGGACAGACCTCTGAGCTTCAAATTGAAAAAAAATGTTCTCATTCTCTCGTACTGTGAAAGCAGTAAGATACGATCTGCTTTCTACATGAATGGAAGGCTAGGAAGAAACAGAGCAGAAAAGCCCCTGCTGTGTATTTTGAAGACCCCAAGAAAAGCAGCCCCTTTTGTTTTCAAGATGAGGCAGTTTACTCCCTGTAGTCACAGTAGAGGGCTCTCCAAGGGTGAACGTGACAAATTGACTCATTTTGGACCTCTCCACTATATTAATCTGTGTTACTATATCTTCTGTCTTATACCACAATGCAAACAAACCTGCAAACTCATATTTACAGCCAAGAGACTAATAAATCTAAACTTTAAAGAATGTGTATTTTTCCTCCAGGTAAGATTGGACTGGATAATCTTTTGAGGGCCCTTAAAGTCCCTGGTGTTCTGTGATTCTGTGACTTAGTCTAGGTGATCCTGCTGTGGCAGGGGGATTGGACTAGATGATCTTTCAACGTCCCTTTCAATCTCTAATGATTCTATGAAGACCTTTTTAAAAAATATATCTCCCTTGATACATTAGGAGTGTTAGGTCCTTGTTTCCCCTATCAGAGAGGCTAAAATGTCAAGACACACCAACCATCCAGCTGGTTTTAAATAAGTTTTCTTCTAATTTCTTTGTATCCACTATTTTATTAAATATGTGTAAATCTGAGTCAGTCTGCAGCAGAAAACAAATGCATCTCCATATCCAACCAAGTGTCAGCATCTGCAGAATTCAAATGGTGTCTGGTGATGATTTCTTCAGAGGCTTCGCAGCATGGCTCTCACATTTTGCTCTCCTTTTCTGTGACTTGACATGAAATGCACTGAAGTCCATGCAACACTTTTGATTGCCTTCTTGCAGCCTTGTCAGGGCTGCCAGTGTAGACTCATTGTGTGATTGTTTTGAGAAATTCCGCACTGGATAATTCCAAGAAACATGGCATTTTGGTCAACTTTTTTTTTCTGCGTGTAGAAACTATGTATTGGGTTAAGAGCAGGTTTCTTCTGAACTTCCATTATTTATTGCAGCTGCAGTTAAAGTTATTCTGCTCCATTCTATGTTCAAGAGTGAAAACAAAGTAAAACCAGGATTACTGTGACACTTTGATTCTAATGCAATTGCAGCTGATTCTAATGCCATTCAGCCCTCAGTAATACTCCTCCAGTCTACAGCAAAGAAAAAGGGGAAGGAGATTGTCTATTAATTTCATGTAATGTGTAATCCAAATAAGGTATTGCTCTTCTGATGTATCAGGTGATGCATCACCAGTGCCAGCTGTCACTCCAATGATCTATCGATGTAATACATTATAGTGGGACTCACTGATAAGCTATTACTAAAAAGAGAATGTTATCCAAGCAAAAAGCAGTACTGCAAAAAAGAAAAAAAAAATAAAATCAGCACAAAATTGGGGCCTGGAATGAGATTTCCTGCCACCAGATGAATGAAGGAAAGAGACAGAAATTAGTTTCCAGTATCAACAGAGCAAACTAAATTTTACCTCCAAAGAGCATCAGGCTATGAATGCCCTTCAAGTTACAATTTCTGTCACCGAAGAACCACTTGTGGACTGTTAATTCAGATGGGCTAAAGCTGAAATTCTAAGTGGGCAGTTAAAATTACATGTAAGAGAATTTATTAGCTGAAATTGTTTTTCTTTGGGGTGTACTCATCATTCAGAACTACAAACCTGAACGAGTTTGTAAGAAAAAGCTCTCTTTCCTTACAAGAGGAAAGTCTTGACACGCCAAAGGATTTTGCTTTGACATTTTCAGAAAAAATATTTTGATATTTTGAAATGCCTTTCAGTTTTGTGTTAGAAATTGGAACACAAAAATGTGACTTTGAACTTAAGTGATTTTTTTTTTTTTAGTGAATATATCTGATTTCTCAAAAAACCCACCATTTTCAATTGACTTTTTTTGAGATATTTTTTGCATCAATTTGCTTTGGAAACTTAAGAAGTGAAGTGGACATTTTACTGCAGTCTAATCTTGTGATCAAAATCCCATTTTCTCTGGTCAGTACAGAGCAAATCTTTATACACAGAGAGTTGAATAGGTGGATGTATATCTATCACAGATAAAGCTGTTGGGTCACTTTTGATAAAATGCTATTTTCTTTGCAAGTTCTGCAGCTCACAGTGCCAAATTAATTAAATGCTTAGGAGTCTGTATTACTTTCACCAAAAGCAATAGAGCAATGCCTCCATCAGATCAAAGCAGCTGATAATCTGTTGAGAACTACTGGCTGCATTTCAATGGACTGTACGATCTGGACCTAAGTGTTTTTGGCAAATGTCACATAAAAGCTTGCAAAGTTCTATGCCTTTGGAAGACTATAAAGAATAACTTTGTTGGAGTTCTCTGCCAACATAGCTAGATATTAACACAACTTGTCACAGGATCACAGAATAGTAGGAGTGGGAAGTGGCCTTTGGAGGTCATCTAGTCCATGATACTGCAGGTTCATATATATTGGTGATGCGCAGGATGGCATCTAGGCGTGTTCTAACATCTACAGAGAAGTCTCCACATCCTCTCTAAGCAGTCTGTTCTGGTGTCCTGTCAACCCCAAACTAAAGAAGTGTTTTCTCATATTCAAGTGAAAATTCCTGTGTTCCAGTTTGTGTCCATTACCCCTTGTCCTGTCACTGGCCCCATCCTCTTGAGACCTGCCCTTTAGATATTTAGAAGCATTGATAAGATCCCTCTTATTCTTCTCTGCTCTAGGCTAAACATATTTGGTCTCTCAACCTTTCCACATAAGAGAGATGCCTCAGTTCCCTAGCCCTTCACTGGACTTTCTCCAGTAATTTGCTGTCTCTTGAGCTGAGTAGCCTAGGACTAGGCGCAACATAATTGTTGGTCAATATTGCCACAATGTAGTCATCGTGGACTTGTGTAAGAATCAGTCATTATTGCCTCAATATAGTCATCGTGGATTTGGACAACGAGGTACAGAACTGGACACTAAGGTACAAGAAGGTACCAAAACTGATCAAGACATCATAGCAGAAAGAGCCAGGAACATCCACATCACACAGTAAATTGTGTGGTGCTATTTCCCCACTACCTGGTATGAAACGGATAACATTAGACTGTTACCAAGGACCACCTTGACATCCATGAAGACTTCAGGTGGACTTCGCTCATTATAGTACCAGAACATACCTCCTGGCCAAAAGCCACTTGCCTCCAGGGAGAGCAGGCCCTTGGACCCTCCTCTTCGGACAAGCGTGGAAGCCTGGCTCAAGAAGGCAGAGATTGACAGAGGTCCATGGGACAGAGGAGGAGGAAGTGTGTAGCTTGACATAAAAGATGGCTCCTTAGCAACTGAACTGATGTGTGTCAAGCCTGCAGAAGTATGGCAAGCTTGCAAGTGGGCAGTAAGCTTTCAAGAAAGTTTTTGGAAGCTTTTCCCATCAAGAATCGCCTGGAAGATCAGAAGACCAGTGGAAGGCTGCCTGGAAGATCAGAAGGCTGATAAATGTTTCATGGGACCCTGCGGTGGTAGCTATTGTCCTCTTTCCTGTCTTTACTCTTTCTCCCTTTTCCATCACTCTTTCTATTGCAGCTGCTTTACAGGTAAAACAATAAAACTGCACTATTGAATTGAAGCATAACCCCCTTGGCGTGGCTGCCTTGCTTCTGCGTTTTGCACTGTGAGATCACAGTAAAGGAACCTACACAACTCCACCTTGCATGGACCGTGACAGGAAGAAACTTGCCAATTCACATCTCCACCATCTATCATTGCTTCTGTCTAAGAGGAGAGGTCCCAGAAGGCAGAAGGCTGCTAATGTGGCAGGAAGGTGACGAAGGATGGTTTGGCATCTCAGACTGACCAGGAAGCATTATGGAGCAGCTCCTCCTGAGCTTACTCATAAAGAAAGAGCAGGACAGCCAGGGGATCAGGGCCAGCAAACATGGATTCATGAAAAGCAGGTCTTGTTTGATGAACCTGATCTCATCTATGACCAGGTGACCTGTCTAGTGGATGAGGGAAACGTTGTGTATCTACTCTTCAGCAATGCATTTGACACAGTGTCCTACACCATTCTTCTGCAGAAGCTGGTAGTTCATGTCTTAGACAGATGAACCAAAATGTGCATGCAGTCATATTTACAAGGGAGAATCTTCCACTCAAGGGTACCCAAACCAAAGGTAACTCACCAAAAGTGAAGCTGAGGAGTCAGTCAAACCTGGGAAGTATCCCTGAACTGCATCCCAATTGAAGGGGAGAGTCCCCAGCTGGAAACCTGCTGCTCTAAGGAGGGCTGACTCCAGTTCTCCTCCCCAACATGGTTCCATTTATACCATATATAAGTATGAACTGGGATCATTCTGGCTTGTTGCTGATAAACACAGACACAGGCAGGCTAAGGGGACCAGATGATGAGTGGCAAGTGAAACATCAACACATAAACTACCAATCTTTACTGGTGGTTTGGGTGAGCTCATGTTTTTGTCGGCTATTAGTCAAGAATAGCAGGGCTGTACCTGTCCCAATGTGAGCACAGTTTCTCACTCAGCTCAGTACATTTTCTTCATACCACAATGGAACTATAAAGAAGGTAAAAAAATAAAACAGAATTTTTTTAAAAGTTACAGCCAACCGGTATAACCTTGCAAGCTACTGGATTGTAATCTAGAGGGAAGGTTTGAGCAAGTTTTGGTGTCATGAAAGTGGACTCTTCTTTCTGAACATAATGATAATTTTCTGTAACACTGCTATAGCATGAGCAGTATATCTGCACATATTCAGTTTTCAGTAATTTCCAAATATTTTTGAAATCATATAAAAGAGTCACACACTTACTGTCTTTTTAGTATGAGAGTTATTCTTCACAAAACTCAGTCAGATCTATGTTAATGAAGTGTCTACATCTTGTTGATTTATAATCTTAAATATAGTCTTCTGCATTATCTTCACTTAATTTTATCTGGTTACTATATACATTACTGAATACTACATAACATGCTCACAATTAGATTTTGGTCCCTCAGAGAGCAAAGTCTTAAATCTCACTGTCTTCCATACAACTCACAACCCCTGTCCCAAGACAAGATCACACATAGTAAAACAAGACCCTTCGGGATTTTCCTTTTCTCTTTGGTCACTGATGAAACTTGTCTTTATTTACTGACCATTTCAGACAAACTCAAGGTATGCTGTTTAAGCTAAAAAAGACAGTGTAGAAGGGATTGATAAAAGGAATGACATAATTTTCTGGAATTAATTAAAAGATAATATTCACAGAGGAAAGGGTCAGTGCCACAAATACATATCACTTGAGATTGTGCAGTCAAAAAGGCCAATTAAGGCATGAAATATAGAGAATTCTTAATTGATAATGTTTCATGGTCTAGCATTAATTTTGTATTTTATCCTTAGTTCATCACAAAGGCAGAATCATTTAGTCTGCTGCCTCTATGCTCACTGAACAGAACCATCAAGTTACATGATGTGGATGGTTCAATCAAAGCCAGTGGGATTTTGCACCCTACCTGGCTTAAAGAGTATAATAAGAAATACTCCAGATAATATTTGTCTGACATACAAAACAAAACTCTGCTATATTGGCAAAACTGTGACTAGCATATCGGTATTGCAATGTATGGCACAGCTGAAGCAGCTTAAATCAGAAATGAAATATGCTCAAGATTTTTACACAGGCGATGTACTAGTGACATTTTAGAAAAGCAGGCCAGATTACCTTTTATGAATCAGTTTCACCATGAACCAAAAATTTCAGATAAGTATAGAAGTTTCAAGTTTTATAAGTTTCATTTTAACCTCAGGTATCAGTCTTTGGGTGAAGACAAATTGTTTCATTTTCAGTGCTATTTAAGGGCCATGAGAGGTAAGCCTTGGGCATAGACTGATACTATTCTTAGTGTGGATTTGCATTTTCTTTATTCACTGGTTCTTAAATGAATTTACATTTTGGTCTGTAAAATTAGCTCTGTAAGACTCTGGGGTAGAGCTAGCATCACAGGTAGCACCCAGCTCACAGCTTTGTGCAAACCTGTACTAAAGAAATTGTGTGTATGGGCTTGCATCCATTTTTTTCAAGATAACACTAGAAAAAGCCATTTGTCTTGTAAAGGCAAGGTAAAATCTATTGTGAAAAGGAAAGACAGAAATTTAGCTCACTAACTCAAAATTTACCCATACATTCAATTAAATTTCTAATTGCTATTTTCAACTGTTTCCCAAGATAAAACGTGTTCTGCTTTCTAATTGCATGTCACTGTCACTTAGGGCTGTTGCTTGTCTTTTAATTTCTTATTCATGGAGATTTTCAAAGGCTGAAGAGTGACTCATCATTTTCAGGCACCAGTTAGGGTTTGTCTTAGTGTTAGGAATTATAATCTTATCCTGACGCCGGTCAGCTTGTATAAGGCCACAATGCTGCTAATTACTCCAGGTAGTGTAACTCATTTTTTCATGATGTTTAATATAACTTCTGAGGACTTTTGCAGTATATTTTGTGGTACTGTACTGTTTAGGTTTGAGTTTAAAGTTCACTTACAAAACTTACATTACTGAAAATGTAAATTGTGGAAGAAACCATCATATTTATCACTCACCACTGTGGGAATTTTCATCCCTAGTTCTCTCTCCATTATAAATGATCTCATGACATCACTCATTTATTCTAACCAAAAAAATCATTGCATTCCAGAAAAAAAAGCAACGCTTACATCGTCCTTCATTGTCTTGATAACTCCAAAGCAAAACAATTGACTTGAATCTGAAACAGTCTTGCACAGTGCTTTCTGCTCCTTCTAACTCTCAACAGCATAGAAGAACTGTTCATCTTCAGAGTTCAATTCCTTCTTGCAGAGAAGAGACAAATCCAAAAACTTTGTGAAGGCACTTTGTTTTTTCAACATTATGTTTTTCCTTTAATCTAACACAACAGGTCATACCCAGGAGGGCTGCAGTAACAGGATGTAATGCCCTCCTGATCTTACCAAGACAGTTTTAGTCAGTAGAGAGATAAATTAATATTAGGAAGATTTTAAAAAGTATATGCTTTATCAGATATTTCACCTTCTTCCAGCAGATGGAACAGAAAGTTGTCTAGCAATTTGAAGCACTAAAGAGCTGATGTCCTCTATTGGGCTTTGCTCATCTTTCCGTTTCCCTACTGACACTGCCTTTCACACTTTCCTATTACAGCAAAACTAAAGTCCTTCCATGAGGCTATAGTTTAATAATAACTAAGTACAAACAAAGCATAAGTCCTGTGACGTTCCCTTGTCAGCTCCATTGAGTTACGATTAAGACTCTACAAGAGCGACAGATCCAGAATCACTATTCATTTTTAAATTACCACAGTAGTCACTGGAGTCAGCATGTGTGATATCTCTCAGCTGGACAAGCTCAAGAGAGACTAAAAACCCCAACACTATACAAAGAGGAGTTTTATAAATATTTTTCTATTTTTCATTCAAATGCACCTACCTGCTCTGGTGCTTAATGAAGTTATGCATCTCAGAAGCACCTACACAATGACGTGTTTTTTTAATCTATAGCACACACTTGGGAGGTGATAGCACTCTGAATACTTTTCCAAGACATGGCTGGACCCAGCAAAGACAACGAAACAGTTGCTTCTGCTATGGTTTGGCATGAGTCCATCTATATAGTAAGGCCAACACAAGAAAGAATGAGAGCCTCATTGCTAACTTTCCATAGTTAAGGAGACTAAAACATTTTTATATGAACTTGATTTACATTGAGAAAGGGGCAATTCTCAGCACCATTATCTCATTTGTATAAGAACCCCAAAAATAGTATGTAAAGTAGCAGATGATAAGTAAAATTAATAACAGTAGACTTTCAGGGCAAAAGATGCTCCTGAGTAGTATATTAGCTCAAACAGTAAACAGAAACCTTGACAAGGAAATTTCCATCAGCAATACTGAGCTCCTATGTTGAAGCTTCCTATGCACAAAATGAGAATGGAAAGATTATTTCTTCAAAGTTTGGATACTTCAAGTAGTTTTAAAATTTTAGACCAATTATTACCTGCAAAAGCAGTTTCCTGTGGATGTTGCTCATCAGAAGGCAAAATAAAGCACATGTGCATGTTGCTTTCCAAGCATAACCCAAGTCCACCTGTGTTTTACAGCCAGATCCTGTTAGTCTGCTTTCAGCAACAAACACTCAAAGCACTCTTCAATTCTACATGAGTGGTAGAAAGACTTTTTACCTTAGTCCTGATGAAGCTTCGTAGTCTGATTAAAAGATTCTTTTGTTCTAGCTGTAATTCGTTGCTTTGTATTTTGTTTACAAAGTGAGCTGAGCCACACTGTATTAACAATATTTGCAGAAAGAAACAGCTGGGAATACACGGAGTGAGTATTCTGCAGTAAAAAGCATCACTTCTAGTCAGTATTTATAGCACTTCAGAAATTCTCAGACCAAGTTTGATCTCATTAATTTTATTAAACTTGAAAATCTCAAAGAAAGAAAAGGAACTGATGACAGGATTTTTCTTTTTTTTGTTTTTTTTTTTATGTTCATGGATTGGGAAGAAGCCTTTATCTCTTCAACCCTACTTCAAGTTTTCATAAACAGAAAAAAAATCACTTATATTGAATTTAACTAAAGAACAAAACATATCAGGTTTTTTGTACTTCTTCGTCATTCATCTGTTATAACCTTAGTCTTTTAACACTAAATAAGCTGGTGTGGCTTCTGACTGCAAGCATCATTACCTTGTCGTGTTTTTGACAATACTGCTTAGATTTCCACGTACTCCTGTATTTTCTACTTAATGCTTCCATGTTTTTAAGAATAGTAAAGTTATATAACATGGCAGTGTACAGCCTAGTTTTAGCTCCTCTTCTTAGAATATTTTCTTAGCTGTTTCCAGGTAGCCGCTTCAGTTGTAAATGCATCTTTATTGCCCTGTTAGGAGAGTAAGTCCTCTGGCTTATTCAAACTGTTGACAAGTCACAGCCAATTTACAGGTGAACCACTTTATAATCAGATGTTTGTCCTGGCTTTGCTATAAACCTGTCATTGATGTATGTTGAAAACTCCTCTATGACTTCTCCAAAAGCATATCTTCTGTTTGCCATTAGCAAAATTGCTAACCTTGACTATCAAAATATTTTGATATATTGACTAAAACAATTAAAATCAAAACAATGTTTGGGGGAAAAATCAAAATCAATGAGCTTTGAGTCAGTAAACAATTCTAGCAAAGGTAGCAGTAATGAGTAATCAGCTGCAGAATGGCTGGCCACATAGACCATAAAGGAGACATGGCAGGCCACATCAAGATCTTCCTGTAGCAATGCCACAAATTTGCAGTGGGAGCTAAACTTATTTTACTGGTCTGCACATCATCTTATTACATTTCATGAAGTATGTCACACACCTCTAGCAAAGCAGAGGTCTGCAACACCCATAATTTATAAATGGACCGCAAAGGCTGTAATTAACAGCTTTTTGCTGCTCACTTCAGCAAACATAAGGTTTAGTTCACCTGAATTTTGTAATCTGTGTCAGCCACTGTTTTATAAGATATTGGCAAAACCTGTATAATGGTGGGTTTATATTTTGTTACTGTACTTTGTGGTGGGTTCAAGACCACAATTAAAGATAAGGGAAAAGAAAACAAAGCAGTTAGGTCTTGGACAGAATTTGCCAGACAATTGATAGCTTAGAGAAGCTGTAAAAGGGTTTATTAACTCTACAACTGTGTACAGAAAAGAAGAAAAGGTCAAGCAAGTTAGTGCACACAAACTAGAAACCGTGTCACAAACACCATCACGTATTCTGAGAAAAATACAATGGGAGATCACTATCGTATTGGTCCTTGGATCTCTTTTTTCACATCAGCGATCTGGGGGAAAAGAGCATGTCAGTCCAGTAAAGACAAGTACCACCACCCTCTCTGTCATTCATGCATCCCTGCTGTCTGCACCCAGGCTGTTTGCAGACTGGTGAATTCTTCGATTCTTCAGTGTAGCTTCTCCAGCTCAATGCTCTCAGGACGGCCTGATTCCTCAGCGCCTGAACTGCATCCCTCGGTGCAGGAGACATACTTTCAAACAAAGAACCCAGATTCTGTCTTTCATGCCCAAGGTTTAAGGATTCTCAAGTCCTTCTGCTTTCTTCAGCTAAGCCCAAAGGAATTTTCCCCAATACTTAAGCATCCCCTCTTTTTTCTCAGCGGCAGAAATGAAAAACAGTCTCTCTTCCTGCTGATCAGGGCTCTCTAAAATGGCAGCAGCTGCATGGCCCCTGCCACGTGAGGGACCCAAGGTGGAGACCAACTGCATGGTTGCATCAGCAGGGTGCTGACACACTCACTCTGCACGTGGCCAAGAGGGTTTTCCAGGACACTCTCCTCCTGTTTCAGCTCCTGGAATTAAAAAGAGGAATTCCTTATCTTACCACGATGTTGAAGGGCTGCTCTGTGGAGGGGGTGGTTGGGTGGTCGTGGTGGTAGATCTACACCAAAGTCTTGCTTCTGTGTGGCGTCAGGTCCAGGCCAGGGCCACTGCTGTCCCTGCCACACCGGGGTTGGCGCCATGAGGGGCTGTTCTCCTCCACCCTGCCATTTACTGGAGCGTAATGGACCCGGTGAGCCCCCTCCATCCTGTTTCCAACGTCTTCCTCCTCCCGCACCGCGATTAGCACGAGGCTGTGGTCCCCGTGCTGGGCTGAAAGCCCTCAGCAAAATGAAGCAGTACCAAGGTCACTGTCCCCTTTTATATGCTCACCTAAGGACACCCCCTTAAGGGTAGCTCTTAGGACAGTGTCATCTCCCCCAGGACAGATCACGGTGGGAGGGGGTCCTCTTAGAGAAACAGAAATTTTTCTTCATGAAAGCAAATATCTGTAAGTCTGAAAATTCTGGTAATTTTCAAACTGCAACATACTGCAACAAGAACATCTCTCTTTGCTGAAATTCAACAGCAACATATGGAAGCAAAATAGTTAATGACTCATCGGCCTTTACAGGACTCATTAGTTAAGGAATATTTGGAGTTAGTAGTCTTGCTATTTAACTAACAAAGGAATGGATTATCTATGACTTGTAAAAGGATTTAGTGTCTGGAGACGCCTCCTCCAAGGATTTCGGGTGCATAGTTATTTAAGACCTCCTGCTTACCTAGCAGGGTTTGGTGAAGTGTATAGTTTGTTCACCCTAAAGGTGTACACATCCCATACACATCTCCCACGACCACAGGCTGTCACCCTGCTGCTCTGTGGTCTCTTGTATTGCATTAAACTGTTTTGACCACATCAAAATTGGAATTCCCATTATTTCAGGGCACAAGATGGTGTCATGACTTGAGTTCCTGTGTCCCACTTGGCCAGGAGGAAGGGCATGCAGGTCCCCAAAAGTCCCTCTGCCCCACCGGAAAGCTTCATCTCCCAAAAGTGAGCGAGTTCCATTGGCCTGATATAGACCAGTGCAGTGGGCTTGGGCCAGATGTTGTGAGTGAAGGAAGCCACCCTGGGGTCTCAGGTCTCTGGTATGTATAGGACAGAGAGACCTTTGGCACAGAGACCAAGAGCTGGTACCCCGGTGTCATGGGATCCCCCACTGAAATGTGTGAGAACAGAAATCAGACAATCAGAGGAAGACCCAGTACAATAAAAGGGCTTCCAGGATGTTTTATATGTACATAAAGTCCGCTAAGACCTGCAGGATGCTAATGTTCATATACAAGGTGTTCAAAGGACTCCAATACTCCTCCAGAGTCCAGAGGAGGCACTTTGGTTTTGCAGAACGTAATTATATGGGAAGGCCTCTAAAACAGGATTTGAAAACAGAATTGAGTTTCTCAGGAAAAAAATGAAAGGTCAACCAAAGCATCCTAAGGTAGACTGAAAAACAAGCACTCAAAATCCCTCAAACTCCTCACAAGTCCTCCCCATACCCCTCCAAAGAAGACCAAAACAAATCCCATGCCAACAAACAAACAAATACTGCTCAAATATCTTCACCGTACTCGCAGCTGCCAAAACTGTAGCTTTTCTTTTGCCTGAAGAGGTGAAATCTTAATAAGGTCTGTTGAAGTGGAGAATGAATAACCTATGAATCTTCTGCAAGAGAAGAAAGTGAGTACAGTGTGTTTGGAGCATCAGGTGGCCCCAAAGGGAAGTGAAATACCCATGAAGCAGGTGGGGGGTGGGGATGGGATGCTGGCAGACGGCCCCAGGAAGCAGAAGGGCAGTGTTAATTTCGAGGGATGTGTGTATGTCCTGCCTCCACCTGGCTCTACTAGCAAAAGCGGAGGAAAGGGGAGTCTGGACTGTCAGCTTACCCATGCCACTGTACCCTGTTCGTGTGTCTCTGGGCTACAGGTCTGAGCCGGCTGAACCTGCAAAGTGTCAGCCACAACCCAGGCAGGCAGAGCCTTGGGCCAGTGCAGCTGAAGTCATGGCTTCCATCTAGCGTAGTTTTCAGAATCTCAACGACTTGTGAGTATTCTGAAGACTGCACACACGTACACTTTACATGATCTGGGGACTGATGCTTTGCTAATGCGATGGGCTTGTAGCCAAACTTTTAAAACTTTACTTAACCACCCAAACAGAGGCTCATCTAGTTGGTTCTTTCATTAAGTGTGGATTGAAAAGATGTTTACAAAATATTTGGAGGACAGGAAGAGTTGTCAAAGGCTCAAACCTTTTGCATTTGGCTTTGCATTTCTGGCTTTTTTTAGCTGGCCTAATCACACTAACTGACTGCAACTACCCAGGAGAAAGTAAAGACCTTGCAGTGAATCTGGAAGAAGTTGTTTTTCAGCTCCCTGCAAACTACAGGCAAAATGGTTGTGGGGCTACTGTAAGAATTAACAGATACACATGCCCATGCCACGCTGGCCATTCAGTGGACATACACCAATGAAAGCAGATGATTGCAGCTATGTGACAAGATTGGTTTGTTCCAAGTTTTTACTGTGCACGTATTTTTTGATTATTTGTCTATTCTTAATGTTATTTTTGGATTGGTGAGAGAAATAGTATGCTTTAGTGAAGTCATTGAGTCATCCAAACATGCAACTAATAACACAAAGAAAAACCTTAAACAACTTAATATGTGATTTTCTCTTTTCTACAGGCCACAAAAATTCATGGTTTGTATTACACATTTTTATTTCACTTCATTTATTCTATAGCTTGAACAACCTGGAAGAGGCTTTTTTTCAGAAATCACTTGTGTAAAGGCTTGTTTGAAGCTTGTATGAAGCTTGTTAACATAGCACTCATTTCTGAATCTTCATTCTGTTAGGACACCTTTTCAACAAAATAATGTAGGACATCAGAGTACAGCTGCGTATACCCCTGCCGACTGAGGGGGTGAGGAGAGAATGGAAGCATACAAGTTAATGTCCCACAGGCTTTTGCAGTCCTCATTACTTAAGAAACCTTTGCAGCTAATGGTTTTGCCGTCAACACCACTTAATTAACAAAGGATTATTTGTAAAAGGAGTATTTGCAAAAAAGTGTATTGAAGGATTTACTACCTCCTGCTTATCAGAGGGGTTTGGTGAAGAACAGGCTGTTTACTGTAGAAGTATAAAAGCACTATAATTTCCCCATTTGGGCAGAATTTAGCACAAGCTACTGCACTGTTGCTGCATGGACACTCCTGTAGCTATAGGAACAAAGAGCTCCCCGCTCTGAAATCATCTAAATTGTAGTCCTGTTATTTCTGTGACACAGAATCGTATCGTTCCACTGCTTGACATTTTGCATAGGTGAGAGCCATTATATTGAAGTATTCTAAACACCACATAAATGTAAGCCTTACAGTCGGTATATCCCTTGGAACTCGTTAGTAATCAGACGGATGAGCTAGACATCTGTTTTGGCCTGCTAAACTACAAGCCACATGTGGATCCTCATAATCTCGGTGCTTGATTCATGTGCAAGTAACATGATAAAGTAGCAACAACTTTTTCAAAAAGTGTATATATTTTGATAAAGTCATGACAGCACACACACTGTTTTGCAGAAAGCAACAATCTGACCATATCTTCAAACCTGAAGAAATTAAATGCAAGAGATTGAAAACTGTGTTGGATATATTCAAAAGCTACTTTCATACAGAGTTCAGATGCTTACAGAGATAAGCTCAATCTTATGATCCTTATGAATGGTATTTTCTGTGGACCAAATTGCACAGACTCTTATTTCTCTATATCCATTCTAGGTAATGATGAGTTACAAATAGTAGGATATAACTTTGAGAAGGAATTTCTTCACAGTGAGGGTGACAGAGCACTGGAACAGGCTGCCCAAGGAGATTGTGGAGTCTCCTTCTCTAGAGACAGAGAAGAAGACTCCATAACTCACCTGGATATGTTCCTGTGTGACTTGGTTTAGATGGTCCTGTTCTGGCAGGGGGTTTGGACTAGACGACCTTTCAAGGTCCCTTCCAATCCCCAATGTTCTGTGATTCTGTGTTATAACATATACAGAGTGTTTCTGTGTCAGTTCACATAACAGCAAATGAGAATTCATACTACAAACCTCCCCTGAATTGACCATATTCACTGGTATTCTCAGAAGGATTAATGCATACCGCCTTTCCTCACTCTCCCTGAAACCCAGAAAGGAATGAAAAAAAATTTACTTGGTGCTAGTCTATCAGTCTTTATTGAATTTTTGTGTCTTTAAAAGAAACCTCTTGGTATTATGAATTACATTACTAATTAGTGCTTTGCTTATAAGTACATAATAATAAAATGGTTTTGGTATAGTAACAGAATAAATACTGGTTCTTAATCGGGAGTTATACCATTTGCTTTTATTCCTGTTTAGCATGGCAGCCTAACTAATGGATACTGGAAATAATTATCTACATGCAGGGACATCACTTCTTTTAAAGAATTCATTATGTAATGAAAAGGAATTACAAAGATTTCTTAGAATCAGAAGGGATCAGAAGGGACCTCGAAAGATCATCTAGCCCAATCCCCCTGCCACAGCACGATCACCTAGACCAAGTCACACAGGAACACATCCAGGTGGGTCTTAAACATCTCCAGTGAAAGAGACTCCACAACTCCCTGGGCAGCCTGTTCTTAAAACATTTGTGGTTTTTTTGTGTTCATAGTTTCACAAAATCAGTCTACGATAGAGACAGTGCACATAAAGTCCTTCCTTCACCTCAGCAGAAACAAATTCACATTCCAAACATATTTGTTGATTGGAACAGAAGATATTTTATTTTCATACAAATGCTCACTATACATGAGCATCAAGTCAATGGTTTCACTTGGCTTTGTTTCATTTGAAGTACCTGTACCTGAAAAGTACAGACCTCTTTCATTGATAAAATGTGTTACAAAGAACACAGTGCTACATTATCCCACCACCAGTACTGATCACCACACCAGGCTCCTGTCACAATTTTCAGACAAAGAAGCTGCCACAGCAAACAAAACCACAGTTTTCTCTAGATGAACACCTAGACACAGAGCAGTCTCACTGTATAAACACAAAGCCAGCTAAGCTCCTAAGACCCAAAAAACGTTTTTCAGATAATTTTCAGGACATTCACATCTTCTAGTAGATGTAGGGTTTTCTGAGTAAACCTCTATTTCAGAGTAGAACTACCCCTTCAAATCTGGCTAAAATGTAAAATGTTCTAGACAAAAATAAACAGTGAGGAGGAGGAAGACTTTATAAAAACAAATTAAAATGAACACAGGATGCTGTTGAAAGACCTAGCCTTCACATTTGTCAGGACAAACTGACCTACAAAGGATGCACAGAAAATCAATAAAACCCACAACCAAGAGTATTTTGACATCCAGGTTTCTAATAATATGATGTTTTCGTTTTATTGGAACAGATATAGTAAAAGATCTATAACTGGGCTTAGTATACAGTGAAATACAAAGCAGAGAAATATTTTTTTTTCCTCACACAATTTCATACTCAGACAAACTTCCTTATATTCACAGAACATCGGGGACTGAAGGGGACCTCAAAAGATCATCTAGTCCAGTCCCCCCACACAGCAGGACCACCTAGACCAAGTCACACAGGAACATGTCCAGGTGGGTTTTAAACGTCTCCAGAGAAGGAGACTCCACAGCCCCGCTGGGCAGCCCCTTCCAGTGCTCTGTCACCCTCACAAAACTCAGGCTGTTAGTCTAAAGTCAGATTTTCATTTAAAAGGTACTTGCAAGGTTTACATAAAGCAAAAGAGAACCACACACTTAGATCTGCATGTCACAGGGTTCAGCAGCAAACTTAGATCTGCATGTTACAGAGCACAGCAGTAAACCGTCGGTTCACAGGAAATCTTGCAAAGAATAACAAAATGAAATATTTTTTTCTTTTTTGAATTCATAGCAACGTTTAAAAAAGCAAAACAAAACAGCCCTCAAAGAATTCTGACTAGGATCATTGCCACATTTTCAATACATCGAAGGATTTTGTTTCGGTTTCAAAAACACAGTATTAAATGTATTAACGTACTCTGAAGTGAAATACAGCTCCCCAATTCCCTATCGATCTTAACCTGCCCGTGTAGTTTTGAAGTAACTGGAGTTGCTTGCCGAGTAAAGGTAACTGAGCCAAACAGCTAAAACCTGTCTTCTTTGGTGCACGTGCACGCCGTGGAGGTCTATGGATCCATCCTTAACCAGGAATGCAGCGCTGCCTCTGTACTACACGCTATGCAAAAGAGACACTTGGGGCGTTAAAACAATTACACCTTTATTTGATTGAGAAGACCGGTAGCTGGTATATTTGGGGAAGCGATTCCAGCCAATTTACCAAGTTGAGGAAAAACTCCTCTAATTGCGCTTTTGGTGCAAAGTCTTTTAAGGGAGGGGCTTTTTTTCATGATGATTTAATTTAAATTACTGTATTCTGGCTAAGACACAGGTCCTTAAATCATGGAAAGGAGAGGAGGAAAAGGTTTATCTTCTTTTGTGATGAGACATTTAGGAATTACTTCAGGCTGCAAGAAACTGAACAGGAAATAGTGCATAGTTTAAATTTGAACTAAGGGATTACAGAAGCAAGTAGCAAATATTTTCAGAATTAATCTTCTGACTATTATGCAAACAATCAGAAATTAAGGAAAAATCCATTACATCATCTATCATGAGAGTTTTTCTTTCCCTTTTTGCCTTCTCAGTCACTCTAAAAGCTCAATGGGCCTATGAGATGCATTGGATTTGTATGATGTAAAGAAAGTAGATGAGTTAGCTTCTGGATGTTTGCTCAGCAATTAAAATTACATGCGTATATAGATAGATATACATATATGATGTACACATTTTATATAAATACACATGTATGCATTTATGTCTGCACATTCATACCTGTTGACCCACCAGACTGAACGGATCTGCAGTCCTTGCTGAACTATTTCTGATTGACCTGGACCTTGATATGCTCCAAACATATTTTTCCTCTGAAAAAGACTTAACACAGACATAGTTTCCTTGTTTCACGTGTGTATCGGCGTGTCAAGGCCTCTAGCCCTTGTTCCCACCACGTTTCCCAATTTTTTTTAATTGCTGGTCCAAGGCTATAACGTAAGAGGTCAGTATCTCATCTCCTAGTTGTGTGGTTATTCCTTTTTGAATCATATATGGTTGCCCATACAGGATTTCAAAGGGACTCAATCTTTCGTCAGCCCGTGGTCTCATTTGGATTCGTAACTCTGCCCTTGGGCAGAGTTTCATGCCGTGTCAGGCTAGCCTCCTGTCCCAATTTTACAATCTGTTGCTTGGTCAGGTGATTCATTTCTTCCACTTGGCCACTCAATAGGGCCTATACAGATTATGTAATTGCTAGCCTATTCCCAAATGGAGGCTAACTTGTTGGACCACCTTGGAGATGAAATGTGGCTCTCTGTAAAAAGAAATTGCCGCTGGTACCCTAAATTGTGGGACAACTTCTTGCAGCAGAATTCTAGTTACCTCTCATGCTTTTGCAGTTTTAGCATGAAATGCCTCTGGCCAGCCAGAAAAGGTATCAGTCAATACCAGCAAATACTGGTATTCCTGTTTTCTGGGCAGTTCAGTAAAGTCTATTTGCCACTGTTGCCCAGGTATATTCCGTTTGCCAGTTTGACCCAACTTAATCTTTGAGGTGTGTTTCAGATTGGTTTGCAAATATACATCACATTGTTGAGTCACTTGTCTAATGGTGGTGTACAAATTTTGTGCAACTATCTGTTTAATTAGATATTTGTGTCATATCTCACTTCCCCAATGTCCTTTTCTGTGTCCATTTCTCACTATTGTCCATGTTAGTTCTGAGGAAATTACTACGTGTTCTTGGGAGGTTATTGCTCAACTTTCCTTGTTGTAAGTTCCCCCTAGATCCTCAAACAGTTTCTTATCTTCTTTATTATAATTCCGCTTACCTTCTATTGAGATTTGACCATCTGGTATGAATGCTCCTTCTATCCTTACCTCTCCTTAAACTGCTTCTTTTGCCTCTCTGTCCACCAGCTCGTCCTCTCTTTCCACCTCCAAACTCACCTTTTTTTGTGCCTTATTATGTAGTATTGCCACGTTCTCCAGTAGCTGCACTGCATCAATAACTTCAAAATTTCTTCAGCATGCTTGATATGTTTCCCATGGGATGATAACAGTCCTCTCTCTTTCCAAATTGGTCCATGTGCATGTACCACACCGAATGCATATTTTGCATCTGTACAGATATTTACGGTCTTTCCTTTAGCTAAATGTATTCACCCGAGCGCTACAATTATTTCAGCCTTTTGGACTGAAGTATTTGAAGCAAGGGGTTGGATTCAAGTACATCTTGGTGGGTAGTTACACCATATCCCGCATATCATTGTCCACTTATCAAATAGCAGCTTCCATCACTGAAGAAGTTCTCTCAGTCCTCCAGCGTGGTGTCTTTTAGGTCCTTCAGGCTTGAATATACTGTTTCAATCATCTCTATGCAGTCATGCTGCACTGGTTCCCCTTGATTACCACTGGGGAAAGAAGCTGGGTTAACAGTGTTGGAGACACAGATTGTCACATTGTCTTGTTCTACCCTAATGGCCTGATATTTCAGAAACAATTGGGGCAACAACCAGTGACTGCCCTTATCTTCCAACACTGCTGAGACAATTGGGTTACTAAAATGGTCATCTTCCATCCCAAAGTAAATTTATGAGCCTCTTGTATGTTTAGCACCATGGCTTCCACTCCTCATAATCACTCAGGCCATCCTTTGGCCGTTGTGTCCAATTTTTTAGAGAAATAGGCCACTGCTCACCTGTATCAAAGAATCATAGAACATCAGGGATTGGAAGGGACCTCAAAAGATCATCCAGTTCAATCCCCCTGCAACAGCAGGATCACCTAGACCAAGTCACACAGGAACATATCCAGGTGGGTTTTAAACATCTCCAGAGAAGGAGCCCATTCCAGCATTCTGTCACCCTCAATGAGAAGAAGTTTCTTCTCATATTGATGTGGAACCTCTTATGTCACAACTTACACCAATTGCCCCTTGTCCTATCACTAGATGACATTGAGAAGAGCCTGGCTCCATCCTTCTGACACCCACCCTTCAAATATTTATAGACATTAATGAGGTCACCCCTCAGTTTCCTCTTCTCCAAGCTAAAGACACCCAGCTCCTTCACCCTCTACTCATAAGGGAGATGCTGCACTTCCTTTATCATCCTCATTGCTCTATGCTGGACTCCCTCCAGCAGCTCCACATCCCTCCTGAACTGAAGGACCCAGAACTGGACACAATACTTCAGATGTAGTACTGGACACAATACTCCAGATGGACATAGCTGTCCATGACCACATTCCAGTCATTTGAGATGTCACACCATGTCTCTGTAATTGCCACCAGATCATAATCACTGGACAGACATTTCTAACTTTTCCTGCTTATTCGCCATGCTGCATGCCCTGTGCCAATAAGAGAATAAAATTAATGGTTTACTCACTTCTGGTAATCCATCTGGAGCCAACATTAGGACCCTTTTAAACTGTTCAGAGCATGGAATGGGTTGCCCAGGGAGGTGGTTGAGGCCCCATCTCTGAAGGTGTTTACGGCCGGGCTGGATGAGGCTCTGGTCAGCCTGATCTAGGGTGGGGTGTCCCTGCCCATGGCAGGGGGATTGTGCTAGATGATCTTTCAAGGTCCCTTCCAATCCCTAATGGTTCCATGATTCTATGATAACATGTCATCTACATATTGTAAAATTCTTCCTTCTTCTGAAGGGGATTCCCATGACTCCAACTCTTTTGCTATTTGATTTTCTTTAAGTAACACCATCCAAGTGAGCTGGTTTTTACGCCCAGTTTTGGGATTTTCCCATTCAAAGGCATAAATCTTTTGGCTGTTTTCTCGGAGAGAAGGGCAAAAGAAAGCATCCTAATACAGTAAACCACTCTAAGTCTGGTGTTGAGGTTGTTGATAGTGTACAGAGGTTAGCCACTATTGGGTAAATGTCGTCGATAATCTTATTAACTGCTCTTAAATCCTGAATGATCCTGTATGGTCCATCTGGCTTTCAGACTGGTTAAACAGGAGTATTGAAATCAGATTCACTTCCTTCAGTAACCCTAAGTTAAAAAAATTCTCAATTATTGACTTTATTCCTTCACAATCCTCTTATTTTGGGGATATTGTCTTATCCTTACTAGTTTCTTCCATTCTTTTAACTCCATTATTACGGGTAAAGCGTTTTTAGCCTTACCAGGGTTATCAGTGTCCCACACCCCAGGATATACTTGATTTAGTATTTCCTCATTAATCATACCTTGAGAGTGAGCGTTAGTCAGCATTAGACCCATTATTTTAATATATTTTTGTTCATCTACCTCCAAAGTAATTCTGTCCTTTTCAAAACTAATTACTGCTCCTATTTGTTTTAATAAATCCCTTCTTAAAAACAGTGTGGGAGAATTAGGCATTTATAAAAACTGATGTATTGCCACTTGTTTTCCCAATTTAAATTTCAAAGGTTTACAGAAAGTACGTCTTTTTAGATTGGCCAGTTGACCTGGTTACCGTAACACAGTCTTCACTTACATGGATCAAATTTTGATTTAAGACTGAGAATGTTGCCTTTTTATCTACTAAGTAGCTGATACCAAGGTGGTAAAGCAAGTCAAGATCTTTGCAGATCACTTGACATTTAACATACTGAATTTGAGTATGAGAATCAACAGCAGCTTTCCTGCTCCTTGATGTATGGGTCCCTTGAACACCATGGAAATGGCAAGCATATCAGACTCAGCCTGATGATCTCCTCCACGAACCCCCTTCCTTGCAAAACTCCTCACTTTTTCTTGATGTTTCTCATAGCAAGAGTTTACTCCTATTAGTTATCATGGAATCATCAGGGATTGGAAGGGACATCAAAAAATCATCTAGTCCAATCCCTCTGCCACAGCAGGACCACCCAGACCAAGTCACACAGGAACACTTCCATATTGTTTTCTAGAAGTTCAAGCACCTACAACAGAGGCTTTATAGAATCAATGAATCAGTCAGGGCTGGAAGGGACCACAGGATCATCCAATTCCAACCCCCCCACCATGGGCAGGGACACCCTACCCTACATTAGCCTGGCC
>JAOXOE010027938.1:0-17201 GCA_028565055.1 Phoeniculus purpureus | reverse complement strand
CCAGCTCTTCTGTAGGCCCCCTTCAGATACTGGAAGGCCACAAGAAGGTCACCTCGGAGCCTCCTCTTCTCCACACTCAACAGCCCCAACTCCCTCAGTCTATCCTCATAGGAGAGGTGCTGCATCCTCGTGGCCCTAGATCTTCTACCTTGTTCTAGAGGGTAATCAAGGTTTCCATTTGTCTTTGAATAAGTGGTTTGTTTAATCTAGGGCTGAAGGAAACTGGAATCTAAATTCTTATCTAAGAGGAGAATATTACTGCGGGTCAGTAGGCTAATGATCTAACAGGGAAGGGAGTTCTGCAGTACTCACACCAGTCTGTGTACATCCAAGTGTTGCCTGGGGTATTGCACAGAAACACCTGCTTCCACCGAATATTTCCTCTGGAATTTGTAACTTGAAAGACCTCCATAAGAAATTGATTCTGCTGTGGCCTCCATCCTCAACACGCAGAAAAACTCCATCTTCCAGATGCACTGAATGTAGCCTGCTGTGATACCGGACTTCTGTATCACCAAACAAGAGACACTGTGACTCTTGGTGCATAGTTGGAGTGGGAAATAGCAGCTGCTTGGGCGCAGTGTTCCTTAGCTTTCCAGTGGAGCTTAGGAAATGGAGAAGAATTCATCAGTTCCATTAGACTGAAAGCACAGGCTTAACAAAGTTAGTCTGTGACCAGCAGGCAAGGACCAGTGTTCCAGCTGGGAAAGAAGTGGCCAAAAAAACCCATAAATTTGGTTTCCCACCTTCTTTCAAAGACGTTGCTGGCTACAACATGACGCAGAGCTTCCTTGCACCAGGTTATGTCACTTGTTCAGTCCTGAGTCACAAAGGTCCTGTGCGAACCATCTGCACCAGAAAATGCAGCAGGCTTTGTTTTTGTAGGAGATAATCACGACAAAGGGAGCTTTCGTGATCACAGTATGGGCAGCTCCTAAGTTTCTGGGGAAGTTGCCCATGGAAGGTTCCACTGCTCCAATGAAATGATTGGATTTTATCGTTTCTATTCCTGTAGCCAGGCTCAAGATCTTGGAAATCCTTCTACGTGAAACTGAACGGCTTACAGCTGGATTTCTACAGCGGCGAAAAGGAGGCGTTTGAGGTGATCTGGGGTTTGAATTGTTCTGTTGATCTTTGTGTTTACCTCTGCGAGAAGAAAACAGAGTTTGGTTCGGGGCTGGGGTGGTCAGTTCTTTTCTGAGTGTCAGCAAAGTGAAAACTCAGCAGTTGTTCAACTGATACCAGTCATTCCTCCGTGGTTCTTCCTGTTCAGTGATCCTAGTTGGAGAGCGAGAGGTAGTGCACACGGTGTGGGCATGTGGGCAGCCGGTGGGTTGGTTCTGGAACTGAAACGTCGCAGAAAAGACACGGAAGACAATTGGTTTTCATTTCCTCCTCCTTCAGAACACACCCGCGCTCCTGTCCCTCGGCATTCCTGGGGCCAAATGCGAGAGGCTGACAAATTACATCAGGAAAGAGAACACCTTCATGCTGCGGTCAGTCTCACGGGGAAGTGCAGTTTCACCTGCGGTCACCAAAGACTCTGCACTCTTAGGAGGAGCAGCGGCAATGTCTTCCCATGCTTGCTCTGCTCCCGAGGGCAGAAGGCACAGGGCATGACCAGCTAGAATTCACCTTCTCCTGTCCTTCCTTACAGGCTGAGAGACGGGGCAGAGTATTTCTTCGCAGCACCTTCTCAGGCACTGATGGAGGACTGGCTGCAATCCCTACAGAATAACATAGGTACGTTCTCACTTTGACAAGTGAAGGCCAGACGAAGAAGAGAAGGTGTCCTCAGTCTGGGCCCTTTGGAGCTGTCCTGTTTGCCTCTGCTGGCCAGCAGCGCACAAATCACCTCGTACTCTGCAGTGTGAAGACCTGGTGGGACCTGCAGAACTGTCCTTCAGGTTATTGCCAGGGAAGGGCCCTGCCCAAGACTGCATTTGTCTTGTTAGGAAGGAGTTGTTCTGAATCCAGATCAACAGCGTTTCTTCCGAGAACTCAGGTTTTAGTTTGTGTTCTTTGACTCCGCAGGACACAGTAACAGATCACATCCCACGGGGATGCTGCAGCCTTTTGCTCCAAACACGGAGACCTCCCAGACAAGACTGTGGGACTTTCCAGACAGAGACTCTGCTGAAAGGCTAAGCAGCAGAAGCCTGCTCCTCAGGTAGGTGTCCAGTGGCACAAGACTGAGCAGACATCAATGCTGTTTGTGTCCAGGTAGCAGCCACCTACAACCAGAGATTGCCTTGAAGTCAAAACCTCCCACTCCTCTGTCACTGACACTGTGTCTGGCAGGAGCAGGGAAGTGATTCTACCTCTGTAATCAGCACTGGTGAGGCCACAGCTTGAATACTGTGGTTGGTTTTGGTCCCCTCCCTACAAGAAAGACGTTGACGTGCTGGAGTGTGTCCAAAGAAGGGCAGAAAAGCCAGAGAAGAGTCTAGAGCACTCAAGTTATGAGGGACAGCTAAGGAAATTGGGGTTGTTTACCCTGGAGACAAGTCGGCTCGGGGGAGACCTTTTTATCGCTTTCTACCTGGAAGGAGGCTGTGGTGAGGTGGGTGCCAGTCTCGTCTCTTAAGTAACAAGAGATAAGTCTAGAGGACAAGTTGCACCAGGGGAGGTTTGGATTGGATATCAGGAAGAACTGCTTCACCAAAGTGGTTATCAGCGTTTTCACAGACTGCCTAGAGGAATGGTTGCATCGTCATCCCTGGAGGTATTTAAGACCTGTAGGTGTGGTGCTCAGTGACCTTATGTAACGGTGGGCTTGATAGTGCTGGGTTGACAATTGGACTTTAAGATCATTGAGGTCTTTTGGAACAGTTCCCTGGAGCTGTTCAAGGTCAGGCTGGATGGGGCTGACCTAGTTCTAGTCAATCTGTTCTAGTTCAAGATGGCCCTGCTTGTTGTAGGGCAGTTGGACTGAATGCCCTTCGGAAGTCCCTTCCAACCCAACACATTCTATGGCTCTATGACTGTTCCAGCAGCTCTCATGACTCATTCAGAAATTGGGCCTTTTTGGAGCAAATGAATTTCTGTTGTGGTTGAAGACTGTAAAGATGAGGCAAAGAGAGCTGGGGTCCTGGTGGCCAGCAGGATGACCATGAGCCAGCACAGTGTGTTCTCATGACCAGGAAGGCCACTGGCATCCTCGGGTGGATTAGAAGGGCTGTAGTTCGCAGGACCATAGAGATTCTCCTTCCCCTCTGCTCTGCCCTGGTGAGGCTGCACCTGGAATATTGTGTCCAGTTCCAGACCCCTCCATTCCAGAAGGACACGGAGCTGCTGGAGCGAGTCCAGCGCAGAGCCACAAAGACGATGAAGGGAGTGGAGCATCTCCCCGATGAGGAAAGGCTGAGGGACCTGGGTCTCTTCAGCTGGGAGAAGAGGAGATTGGGGGGGTGACCCCATTAATGTTTATAAATATGTGAAGGGTGGGTGCCAGGAGGATGGAGCCAGGCTCTGCTCACGGGTGTCCAGTGATAGGACAAGGGGCAGCAGGTGCAGGCTGGAGCAGAGAAGGTTCCATGTAAATCTAAGAAGAAAGCTCTGTACTGTGAGGGTGACAGAGCCCTGGCACAGACTGCCCGGAGAGGTTGTGGAGTTTCCTGCTTTGGAGACTTTCAAACCCACCTAGATACCCCTGTGTGACCTGTTCTAGGGCATCCTGGTCTGGCAGGAGAGTTGGACTCAATCATCTCTAGAGGTGTCTTCCAACTCCTAACATGCTGTGAAATTATACAGGCTATGATGTGAAATCTTAGTCACTCTACCTGCTAGATGTTTGCTGCTGAGCTAGACAGCTAACAAGTTCTTACACAGAGAGAGTGCCTAAAACTCCTCTGGACTGTACCTGATTCTCTGGCGATGCATGTCATTGACAGGAGAACACCTTCCTTCAAAATCAAACCAGAGAGAGAGTCTGCAGAATCTTCCAGAGATCTTAAGGGAGTCAGGACTGCCATGACAAGGACCTCTACCACTCCCCGAAACCTAGAACAAAGTGATGATAAAACCAACGCACTTCCATCTCTGCTAGAAGCAAGAAGAGGAGAAGATCATTTGCCTCAATGAATACCAGACTGTTCACCATGAGGTCTTAACCCAGCCCACTGGAAATGTTTAATATATTCTAAGTTAATCACTACCCTTAGAACTTACTTTAATTATGTATTAAATCTGGTAAAGCTATTAAATGTAATTAAACAAGACTGCATCTGGTGTATTTTTGTGTGCGTGATGATGCTATCATCACCTAAGTGACACTCTCTCCAAGTTACCTAATGGAAGAGCATAGGGGCTTCAAGGGGCCTTCAGACCTATGAAGTGACTGTCAGACAGAAATGGGGAGCACTGAGCAAGGCACGAGGTGCAAGTTCTGCATGAACTGCAGCCGCCTGCAAGTAGTTTTGTAGATGACAGTGGATGGGATGTAAGCGGGTTGGACAGAAGGACCAGTCTCAAAGGGAATGTTTGTTGTATAATTGCTGTGGTGGCTTTGTAGTCTTGTAGTTCCACGTCTACAGTAGAGCACAGAACTGCACATCCAATAGTAGGTACCGTATTTACCCCAGGATACTCCATTTGTCAGCAGACAATGTCTACAAGCCAAGTCGTTAGTTGTTGCCATTGTACCAGGCAGCTCAGCCAGTTCTCAAGCCATCCGAGTCCATCTATCCAGCAAGACTGATACAGATTCCAAATGCAGATGTTCTTAGAGACAAGAGACAGGCCTTGCTAAAGCTGTAGTACATCTACTCTTCTTCACGCAACCACACACCCAGCCAGGAGCTGCCAGGGGAGGGTTAGGTTGAGAAACCCTTTAAGAAACCCTTCCTCACAGCAAGGGGGATCAGACACTGGAATGCACTGCCCAGGGCAGTGGTGGAGTCCCCACCTCTGGAGGTGTTGAAGGACAGACTGGCTGTGGCCCTTAGTGTCCTGGTCTGGCTGCTGTGGTGATGTCAGGTCCTGGGCTGGGCTGGATGAGCTCAGAGGGCTTTGCCAGCCTCAGTCATTCTGTGATTCTCCAAGACTGTGCAGATAATAGTCTAAACATGTGGGCTAGGCACAGTCACCCCTGATATGTGGTAAATTCAGTGAAGCACTTTGTTGGGTTGGCAACTAGATGGCAAGTCCAAAGTAGAGGAGGAGATGATCATCCTCCAGAAGGAGGAATGATCAGCCAGTCACTATGGAAGCAATTTGAAGAAAAGAGTGGTCAGGATTTTCAGACATTTGAACTCTAACAACCCTGGTAGCACGAGCTGCAGGACTGCAAAGGATTTCAGTCTTCAAATTGTTTGAGCTTGATACTGACAAATGGAAGGAGTTAGATGCTGTCAGGTGGGATCATCAGTCATGTCAAACTGCATTGCTGTGGTCATAGAATCACTCCATGGATGACAGATAATTGCACCAAGCGTTCATCCCATGGTGTTTTCCTGCTCTGTTTTTGTCTCAAGGCACTGACGTGAAGCACCCATTGAACAGGCTGGGCACAGTTAGGGCAGCTTCAAGCATCACAGATGAGTCTGCAGTGCTCTGTATGGCACTCTGCAAAGTCACAGCAGCTGAACATAGCAGTAACCTCTCTCTATGGTCCACAAAAATCCCTTGGCAGCCACCAGACTGTCACTCCTGAGAAGGCAGCAAAGAAGAAAGAAGCTATTTCCTAACAAAATCAACTTTTCAGGGATTTCAACTTTTCAGGATTCTTGCAGGGAAGACATTCAACTGTTCAAAAGTGATCTGTGTGCTATGAATGCAAAATGCTATGGGACTGAATCGCTGAGGGGTAGCCTGTCTATCCGCACCTGCAAGCGGGAAGTCTTCAAGTCTTGTCGAGCAAAGCAGAGGTTCCTGTGCCATGCCGACTCCATCCACCTCAACACAACCCTTGTGCCATCATCCCCACAAAACTACACTTCTAGTCCAATGCCCTTACTGGCCCACTTCAGTCCCAGCACTGAGCAGTGCGCTGAGGCAGCTTAGGTGGTATTGCTCAAGAGGACCACTCATAACTGCCAAGAGAAACTGCTGGGAGTGTGGCTTTTGAGCCAGGATGCACATGAGACCTTGTGAGACCTTGTCACCTTGCTTTTCCTAGAGAAGAGACCCCAAAGAGGCTGAGCAGGGGTACAACACTGCACAGTACAGCCGCAGCAGGAGGCCCTTCCTCAAGACACATCAACAAGAAGGGGACAGACAGTTTTTGTCAGCTCACCAAATCACCACACTTCTTCTGACAGTGCTGACTTCCAGGAACCAGCTGGGAAGAAGCTGAAATGGTGTAATTTAGTTTGATCCTGGGTAGCTCTGCCAGTGTCCCACCGCTCTCCTGTCTACAGAAATGTGTAAGCACATACAAAAACTAGTTCTGATTTCTACTCTGCATCTACCCTTTCTCAGTTTAAAACCATCACCCCTTGTCCTACACTCCCTGATACGGTTCCTTCCCATCTTTTCTGTAGGTGCCCTTTGATCACTGAAGGGCAGCAATAACCTTCTCTTCTCCAGGCTGAACAAGCCCAGTTCCCTCAGCCTGTCTTCAGAAGGGAGTTGTTTCTAGACCATGGTCATCCTTGTGACCTCCTCTGGTTCACGTCATTCCTGTGTGGAGGACTCCAAGGCTGGACACAGTGTTCCAGCGAGGTCTCACCAGAGTGTAGTAGAGCACCAGGATCACCTCCCTCAGACTGCTGCCCACAGTTCTCTTGATCATCCACAGATGTCGTTCGTTTTCTGGATTTCACTTGTGCAATGCTGACTCATATTCACTTTTCATATTCAACCTGCACCCCAAGTCCTTCTCTGCAGGACTGCTCTCAGTCCATTCTCTGCCAACCTGTACTAGTGGTGGAGATTGCCCTGAGCCAGGTGCAGCATCTTGCACTTGGACTTGTCCAACCTCATGCAGTTTGCACTGGCCCAGGTCTCTCCAGATGACCTCTCTGTGTCAACCACATTTGCCATCTGCAGACCTGCTGAGGGGGCACTCAATGCCACTGTCCGTGTAACTGATGAAGATAAGCCGCACCAGGCCTGGTACTGAAGCCCCGAGAAACATCACACATCATCAGTCACCAGTGGGACCTGGAGTCATTGATCACAGCCTTTTGAGTGGGATCATCCAGCCAGTTCCTTACCCACAGAGTGGTCCCTCTGCCCGATCCAGGTCTTTCTATTTTAGAGACAGGGATGTCCTGTGGGACAGTATCAAATGCCCTGCACAAGTCCATCAGCTGCTCTACCCTTATCCATCAGCACTGTAACCCTGGTGTAGAAGGCCACCAGGTTTGTCAGGCGTGATCTGCCCTTAGTGAAGCTGAAACCTGGGCTGATGGAGAATGGATGGGTAACAGACCCAAGGAGAAGGACCTGGTGGTCTTGGTAGACAAGAAGCTCAGTGGTTTTTTTTTTCAGGCTTTCAATGCCTTTCTAAGCCAGAATATCTTCCTCTGAGTTTTCCACCCACCACTGAAACCAGAGACTGTCCTACAGCAAGCTCAGCAGGCACCCAGCGTAAGCAGAGCTGATACAGTGGGGAAAAACCTCGTTTCATGTTTGAGCACATGAAGACTTTCATGGGTCTGGTGGTCTTTTGCATTACTTTATTTTTAATTCACTCGTCATTAAATAGTTCAGAGACATCAGCAGTTTCTACAAAGAGCAGCTAACAGTTGTAAGAACTAACTTGCGTTTCCCTTGTGTTCGGCAGCGGACAGCTCTAATCTGTGGCGGCTTTGCAGCAGAGGTTCCGGGGTGCGCTCCAGATGAGGCTCTCGCCTCGTGCCTTCATCTTCAGCAGTGAAGCAAACTTAAAGGCAAAACAAGAAGGCTCAGGTTTTGACAGCGTTGTGCACCTTCTCACCAGGTCCTTGTATGGTGACACAGCTTTCCCCTTGCAGGGCTCAGGTTCTTCATGCGCTCTGCTCCAAGAGCTGTTGGGCAGCCTGTGGCAGGAGGTCAGGTGAGACTGGGGGCAAAGAACCAACATACATACAACATCTGGGGAACAAACACACAGCGCCGTAGTGGTCCATTCCCTTAGGCTCCGTGTGAACCCCAAAGGAAAGAAGGATCAAGGAGCAGATCCAAGCAGCAGCTCACTGCAGCTGTGCTCTGTAGGTCTGTGGGTTTCAGACTGTGCATCAGGGTCCCCCATGTTAACACAGGGGACAGGATTCACCAGCCACCACTGCTCAACGAGCTGTGTAGATAAGATTCTGCCAAGTGTAGGTCTCTCCACCCTGCAGAGTACTCCAGCAGCCTCTGCCCTTGAAAACGCCCTCCTGAGGCCCCTGTCACACCACCAGCCCAGCATCATACCCCCCCAATATCATGCTATGAAAACAAAAGCAACCAACCACCAAACCAACCACACTGAGCTGTCCTGCTGCCAGACGCACGTTGCTGAGGCTCAGGAGGGCTGACCAGCACCCACCGCAGCCCTTGAAAATGCAGGGAGATGTTTTTGCAGCACCAGACAACAGGAATGAAGTAGATGAGGTAAAACGCATTTGCGATTAGATGATGCTGAAATGAAAGGCAGTGACACCACATCACTGGAGGTCTTGTTCGTGATGAATCTGCTCTGGGGGCTGCCCTTAGGGCTGCTCCTGAAGGCTCCAGGCGAGCAGGGCATCAAACTAACTGCGAGGCCAAGCGCTGGAGCCTGCATGAGTCAGGGTGCATTGAGCCACGGGACGTGGAAGCAGGACCACAAGATGTGGGAGAAGATGCTATGCAATCATGTTGAAACCAGCGTTCGTTCTGTACGAGCAGGTGATGGGAAGGGGGGTCTTTACAGGGTCAGGCAGAGGAGCACAAGAGCACAGTCACACGTGCTCACGTGTGCGTGCACCTGCACCATGGAGTACTGTGCCAGGACACCGGCTCTCCTACGCAAAGGTAACAGATCCTGCCGGTAGGGCTCTTCCGAGAGTGTCACCTGCTGCCACAGCACCACGACCCTTTATTTTTCTTACAGCCAGTATCCAACTCATTATCGTCTCGCATTCCAAATTCAGCTGTGCGGTTGCATTCCAGCTGTTAGGGCTGTTCATGCTGTACTTGCACAGCATTCCTGCCCTCAGGAATACGACTACCTGACATACTGCTGAGGCTTGTTCGTTGCCACTGCTTGCAGAAGCAGCACTGAGTAGATGTGACATCCAGGCAACGAAGCCTTTTGTAAAAGCTCTCCCTCCAAACTTGAATGCCACCTGTGGAGTCCTGTCTGTTGATCTTCGTCTACTTTTGGACTTCAAGTAAAAATACAGTCCAGCTACCAAGTAAACTCGTCACACAAAAGTATCAGGTTTTCCTTGGAGGTCCTGGTGAAAGTGCTGGCTTTGGATTAAATAAGCCACAAGCATCTTCAAATTGTGCAGGGCTAGGATGTCTGGGAATCTCTCTGCCTTCTGGGGAGCTCTGTTTTGCATCTTCCACCAGTTTCTTTGTGATTTCCAAGCTCCCAGCTCATGGAAAGGAATGTCCCTGCGTTCCAGAGCAAATGAGAGCCCAGCATGGTTTTTCGAAGTCCAGCAAGGAGATCGGGTAGAGAATTCCCTTCTTCATGGCTCTATTTCAGTGCAGCACCTATTACAAATAACCTGGCCTGTGACGCTAAGGAGAGTGCAAAGGGGAAAAACCTTCTGGGTGTGAAAACACAAGGGCTGTGCACGCCGTGAGTGAGGTATGTCATGCTACATCCAGTTCACGTGTGTAAGGAGCACCAGTTGATATCGTGGTCATGATTACTACACTAAATGTTCTTGAGTCTATTGTAATTATTCCTCTTGAAATCCTGTTATCCAAAGCTTCCTTCAGGCTCGTCAAATTCTAATGCACTAAGGCACTGCCTGCACAAATCAGTCCAACCCCTCACGCCTTACGCATCATTTTTCCTCCAACCGACACTCAACACCAGCGGCTCGCTGTCCGCACTTCACATCCTCTCTCCTTGAAATGTAACTGTCCCCCTGATGATGGGCTGGAGAAGCATTTCTGTGACAAACTCTTGCAGGGAAATGGGAAAAGGGAATAATTTCTAAACCGACAAGGGGAATGGGCCCGGCAGGCTGTGTTTTGGCTGCTGCTCACAGGTACCTACTGCTCCTCAGCCTCTCACAGGTACCTACTGCTCCTCAGCCTCTCACAGGTACCTACTGCTCCTCAGCCTCTCACATGTAGCTACTGCTCCTCAGCCTCTCGCAGGTACCTACTGCTCCTTGGCTTATCTTCAAAGCTGAGCCCACCAGTTCAGTGCAAATTCCTATTGCTCAGCCTACCTGAAAATCTGGACATTATTAAATGCAAATGGCCAGGACTTGGTTTGTAAGAAAGCATTGAAAAGGCACCAACAGTGGGCTCAGGACTCTAAGAGGACAGGCACACAGGAAGAACTACCATTATCACCACCACCATATTCTACAACATTAGGAATATCCTGGAAGGTCCCTGCTAACTAAGACCCTAATTTCTTAACAAATAAGACCGTATTATGAGGCATTTGTGGTCTGAAAACTTGAGGGAAGGAGATTAGGGAAAGCCATCCTAAAGCTACTGACTTGGAACAAGGCAAGATGAGAAATGTCGCAGAGGTTTCCTCTGTCTCCTGCAAATACTGAACGCTGCGATGCGCTGTGATGTGACTGTGACCCACTGTCGCGCTGCGTGTGCTCTCACAGCCTCCAGAGGGGAACAAAAACCCAGCCTAGAAGTATCCAGCTCTGGAGTGGCTGTGGAAATTCCTGCTCCAGCTGCTTCTCCTCCGTTCCACGGCACTCCGGATGGCCTGGAGGAGCAGGTCTTTGTTATTGAGGATGTTGTATTTGCTCAGGTTCACAAGTTTGTCGAAATTTTCAGAGGAGTAGATTAGCCTAATGAGGTAATAGGGTGAGCAGTTGTTCTCCAGATTTACTTGGCCCTCTTCCATCTCTGAATGACAGCGCTTCACTCCTGCAGAGGAAAACAAAAGCCACCACCGTGAGCTGAACCTGGAGCACAAATCTCACAGCACTGGAAGAGATTGACCTGCTCGGCAGAACCCTCTGCACACACACAGCACTTGAAAGAGCCGTTCCTGGAGCAGCTTTCCCAGCTGCTCCTCCTTCCCCTTCTTGCTAAAGCCCAGACCTGGACACCCCTCAGCAGGGCTGGCAGGAGGTTACCTTCCCCCTCACCCTGCCTCTGCAGACAGTCGCTCCTGGGCTGAGTGCCGCCGGGTCCACATCCTTTGCCAAACGTTTGACTCTCAGACAGGCCTCACACCTGGAACAGCTTTCAGTATTCATGGCAGGACTTCGATTAGCAGTGGTGAGGATACATCTGCCAGCTAGAGCGAGGGGACAAACTATGACCTTCCAGAAGGCCTCATCATGCTGACCATGCAGGACTGCCCATTGCTTAGTGCAGAGGTTCTCTCAGAGACAACAGAGCTCCCCACATCAGCCTCTCACCCCTAACCCTAACCCCTAACCCCTTCAATTCAGCATCTGGTTAACCCAGCTTCTTGGAGTTGCCAACATCCACCTTCAGTGTTGGATCAATCACTTTGCTCAAAAGGACACCCTCATTATCTCATTATCTAGACCATCAGCTTCATAGTCATGCTTCTACAGAACGTTCAGGTCCTATTTTTGTCTGCTTTTTACTATCTCCTTGCAGCCTGAACCAAACATGACCAAACCACAGACGTACTGTGAGATGAGTGAGGCCGTCTGCCAACCGTGTGCACAAACCCTTACAAGCAAAGCACATGGGTGCAGTAAGAAGTGTGTGGCCAGTCGGTCTAGAGGTGCCATCCTCCCCCTCTGCTCTGCCCTGGTGGGGCCACATCTGCAGTCCTGTGGGCAGTTCTGGGCTCCCCAGTTCAAGAGAGACAGGGAACTACTGGAGAGAGTCCAGAAGAAGGCTGCAAAGATGACAGGGGGCCTGGAGCATCTCTCTTACAGGGAAATGCTGAGAGCTGGGACTGTTCAGCCCTGAGAAGTCTGAGATGAGACCTGGTCCACCGGGCCTGTAAATATCTGCAGGGTGGCTGCAGGGAGGATGGTGCCAGGCTGCTTCCAGTTGTGCCCAGTGACAGGACAAGAAGCACTGGTCACACAAGCAGGAACACAAGAAGTTTCATTCAGAAATAAGGACAAACTTCCTCCCAGTGCAAGTCCCAAAGCCCCGGCTCAGGCTGCCCAGAGAGGCTGTGGAGTCTCCTGCTCTGGAGGTGCCCCCTGGACGCAGCTCTGTGCGCTGTGCTCTGGGCAGTGCTACTTTGGAAGGGGGATTGGACTTTAGGATCTCTTGAGGTCCCTTCTAACTCCCCTTAGGCAACCACAGACTAATCGCTCTATTCACTGTCTTTTAGCAAGCACAGTAACTGCCTTCTCCCACAAAGCTGGCACCAACACCATACAGTGGCCAGGACACGGTAGGAAAAGTTAAGGATTTCCTTGTGCCAAGTAAGGAAAAGGTCTTAAATCGATAGGATGAAGGTGAGGGCAGAAGTTCTCAGTGTCTTCTCATCAAGGAGGAATTCTGGTCCAACCATTTTCCCAACATCTCATCGCTGCAGGTGCTGCATTCCCCACCGTGCCCTGCAGTGTGAGCTGTGTCTGACAGCCTTGTGCTGTCCTGTGTCACTGAGGGGGCTGTGGTTTGCTAACTGGTCTCTTGAGCAGCACAGCGAGGTTAACCAGCAGAGGTATGGACCTGCCTCAGCTGCACCGCGGGTCGGTGAATGAGAGAACGTGTTTGACTCTGTGTACTGGGAACATAATCCTGGTTCCTGTGAGGTTAACCTGACCAGGCTAGCAGGTAAATATTTCACACCTCCTTCTCCTCTGCGGAGGTGGAAACAAATGAACTTTGAGTTGAATGCAGCAACCTAACCCTGACAGATGAGTGGCAACGCTCGTCCACAGCCCAGCGCAAGAGGCAGCACGTGTCTGTCTGACTGTGCTGGGTAGGAGACAGGATGGCCTCGCTCACACGGAGGATGTGCCCTCACTCAGAACTATTGCTACAAAGGAGAAGAAGATTTGCACTAGGGAAAGACAAGTGGCCCAAACTCAGCCATAAAGTACAGTTTTGTTGGCTGAACTTACCAGGCTCCTTGAACTCCTTAAAGGTGTCGTTCACCAGGGGGAAATGGATTACTATGGGTGCTCTGGGATCCTCTGCATCTGCAAATACGTAACATTCCTTCGGGTTCTTCTCTTCTTCTTTACTCAGCTCCACTTTGGGGAATGGGATTTTCTGTATCTTGCAATATTTGTACGTCATCTCTAATTGCTGTGGACACAGGACACCGTTGTCTTAAAGCCAACACTAAGAATCAGGCATCACAGAACCACCACGGCAACTTAACTCAGTGCCTAAAATCACTCTGCAACGAGCAAGAACCCAAAGGAGCAACAGCACAACCTTCCTTTCTGCCACCACGCTCCACAAGCCACAAGATGCTTTTTATCATCCTGCCATATTTTTTATAGCTAGAGGGAATGACCAAAAGCTGTAGAAGGAGTGACCAAGTGACCATTTGGAACCTGTCACGAGGACAGATGAGAAGAGATGAAGGTCGTGTCTCCAGCGACCAAGGGTTACTGCAATTCCCTAAGGATCCTAGGAAGTGCATGCTGCAATTCACTGCAGAGGAGGGATTCTACCAGCTTCTAGAGCTCTGGTCTTGAAGGAAAAGTCTTCCCTCCTCCAAGCTATAGTGACTCGTTTCGCCTTGAGTGTACAATCAAGACTTACACAGACATTCAGTACAGGTTTTAGTAACGCAAGAAGGGTGTTACCAGGGCTGCACGGAGCAGAGTGTATTGATCTTCTTACCTTGAACACATTCCCCAAACCATAATCAAGAGAGATAATGACATCTACGTTCCTCTCTGGCTTGAAAAGTGCTGCACCACTGGTGTTGATGAAATAGCCAACGTCTATCAGGCAAAGGTATTTCTGCAGCGGCGTCAGGTTGTTAGGGAAGGAGTCCAGCACAGTGTCTGAAAAACATTTTGGATGTAATTAGTGGTGCCCTCAGTCGGAAAGGAGGAGTCGGTAGTTCTGTCTGCGCTACGTGATGAGGGCAGCTCTTCAGCAGCCCTGCAGATCAGGATCAGCTGCCCCCACACCATGAGCCTACAAACACGGCCTCGGGAGCATGTCCTCCACGCTGCACATCTGCACACATCTGGCCTGTTAGCACAGACCCCCGGCACGCTCGCAAAGGCAGGCTGTGAGGCAGCCAGCAGAAGACAGGTGAGGCACGGACTCAGCCAGCAGCCTAGCAGAGGCAGCACTTCACTGGGCTTCTGCCCGGCTCTCTTTCTGCTTTTCCATGCTCAGGATTAGGCTCCTCTCCCAGGATGACAAATCTGACTTCAGCCCGCTGAAGCGATGCCTCTCACAAACGATCCGTGCTGCCAGGATGTCCCACATCACGCATACAGCTGCCAGCACGTTAAAACATCTCCTGAACTAAACATCACATTAACACGGATTATGCCACCTGGCAAGCTGACATCTAAACCTGGTTTCAGAAAGCCAGACTGACTGCTCTATTAGCAACCCCACCAGCCTGCCCCGCAGACAGCAAGTCCACTGCTCCTCCCCTGGTAGAATTTCAGCCCCTGTGGAACAAGAAATACTTTGCCATGGTTTTAATTGTCAAAACAGCGGCGTAAGAGTGCTCCTCCAATTCACAAAATGAGATAGCAACGCCCAGAGCAGAACCCGTGTTCCTTAGATGACTTGTGGCCCAAGTATTTAAAGGAACTGTTGAAATACTGCAAGTTCCAGCACTTTACTTCTCTTGACCTCTGCCTCCTTGCTCTCACTCTGTAGTGTTGGTTTGAACCCCATAGAACAACTGCAGCTTCTCCTGGGACACTGACAGCAGCTTGAACCAGTAACTCCCACTTCTTCCATTCCCTCACAAAACTGTCTGCTTATTTATGGCTGCTGGAACGTCAGAGACTTTCTGGAGTGAGAAGGACTTGCTCGCAGCCCCTCCCAGAAGAACCAGAACAGATCAATTTTTACTTGGCCTGGTGAATACGTTTAGGTGAAATTCCACTACACCCAATTTCTAACCACGGAGATAAAACTGTGCAGCCTTTACTCACAGGTGGAGATGCCAGTTCAAAGTCAGCACTTCCTTGGGAGAGTCTCTTCCTCCATCCTACACCCAAAAAGGGACTGCAGAGGAGTCCTGCCACAGGAACTCCCTGGAAAGCAGGAACCCCGCTGCAAATGCATCACACTTAGGGTAGGAGTTCGCTGCCCTCTCACCACGAAAATTAGACTGTTCACATGGCATTCAAAGCCTTGTTTTACTGCATCAGACAACCCGAGCTGCAGCTGTGTCACAGAAACATACAGGAGCTTGGGCTGGAAGACACCTTCAAGATCATCGAGACCAACCTCTTCCCAGTCCTACCAACACCACTAAACCCTGTCCCCCAACACAACATCTACTCTTCTCTTAAACCCCTCCAGGGATGGGACTCAGCCCCCTCCCTGGGCAGGCTGGTCCAGTGCCTGACAACCCTTTCAGGAAAGAAATTCCTCCTGACATCCAACATGAACCTCCTCTGGAGCACCTAAAGGCTATTTCTCCATGTCCTATCACTGGCCACTTGGGAGAACAGACCAACCCCCAGCTCTCTACAAGTAGTTGTAGGGAGCAGTAAGGTCTCCCCTCAATCTCCTCTTCTCCAGGCTAAACAGCCCCAGCTCCCTCAGCCATTCCTCATATGAAACCTGTTCCAACCCCTTTACCAGCTTGGTAGCCACCTCTGTCCCCTATCCAGCCCTTTAATGTCCCTCCTTAGTGAGGGGCCCAACACTGGACTGTAGTTTGGAGACTTCTCCTACCACAAGATTATCATTTCTGCTCACAGAGCTGGCACAGGAACCAGAGGATCTTTCTCCTGGAGATGGATCCATACCTGGGTTTAACCTAGTCTCTGCTAATTTTTCCTGCTCCAGACTTCCCATTTCCCTTTCTCCAGTCCAGACATCATTTTACTCTACTGTAGACTACCACAGAGAACAGAAACCACAATCTCGTGGGATATATATACTAGATTGTAGAATATAGATCCCGAGGCAGTCCTTAATATCCCCATGATCTCTCCTCCCCCAAATCTTCCTTGAAATCCTTTTACAACACTGCTGGTCAGCAAATGCTAGGGAAGAGTTTGCTCTTTAAATCTGACTGACACTGTTGTCCTTCATCCACCCTCTTAAGCTACTCACTTGGTTCTTCACTTGCTTATGCTACTTGCTTTCTCCTGCTCTCACTTGTTCTCTTAATAACACGGGGTCCACCCATGCTGCTACCTGTAAGAAGTGAGGGTGCTGGGATTGCAGGACAGTTCGTGGGACGCAGAGCCTCGGCTTCTTCACTTTGTTGTCATTTCCCAGGCTGCCTCACAGATTGTAAAGTAAAAACTGCTTAGGTCTGTTTGCTTCACCTGCCTGCAGAGCACAGGTCATAGAAAACTGCTGCTCAGTTCACACCCCAAGCCTCTGCGTTTGCCCGGTTTAATGTCCCTAGTGTACACCCGTGTGGCTTTAACGTTCTGCAGCTGGATCTTGTGTTCCTCTTTCTGAGGGGCTAAAGAGATGTCTCTGGGCGGACAAATCGTCAGGCAGAAATACAGAATCACAGAATCATTAAGGCTGGAAATGACCTCTAAGATCTTCAAGTCCGACCTTCAAACCAACAACTTCAGTCTCCAAAGGGTCACATCTACTTGCCTTCCAAACACCTCCAAGGGATGGGGATTCCACCACTGCCCTGGGCAGCCTGTTCCAATGATTAACTAGTCTTTCACTAAAGAAATTTTTCCTAATTTCCAAACTGAACCTCCCCTCGCGCAATTGGTGGCCATTTCCTCTTGTCCTGTGAGCAGATACTGGGGAGAAGAGGCCAACACCGCAGCTGGAAAGGGCAGTAATATCTCCTCTCAGCCTCCTCTTCTTCAGGCTAAATGAACTCGGCTCCCTCAGCCACTGCTCATGTCATGTACTCCAATCCCTTCACCAGCTTTGTTGCCCGTCTCTACCCTTGGTCCAACACCTCAATGTCCTTCTTAGAATCACAGAACCATAGAATTATTAGGGATTGGAAGGGACCTCAAAAGATCATCTAGTCCAATCCCCCTGCCACAGCAGGATCA
>JAOXOE010027936.1:0-17205 GCA_028565055.1 Phoeniculus purpureus | reverse complement strand
GGATATGTTCCTCTGTGATCTGTGTTAGATAGTTTTGTCCTGCTCCGGCAGGGGGGTTGGACTCAATGATCTCTTTGAGTCCCTTCCAACCCCTAACATCCTATGATCCTAAGTGCAAAGCCATGTGCACAGGCTCCAGAGCAGTTGGTAAGAGTAAATAAGATTAACTATACTCAGATCCAGTGTCCAGTGCTGGGTTCCTCAGTTCCAGAAGGACACAGACCTGCTGGAGAGAGTCCAGCACAGAGCCACAAGGATGATGAAGGGAGTGGAGCATCTCCCTGATCTGAGAGAGCTGAGTCTCTTGAGCTTAGGAGAAAGTAGACTGAGGGGTGACCCCATTAATGCTGATAAATATAGGAAGAGTGGGTGTCAGGAGGATGGAGCCAGGCTCCGCTCACTGGTACCCAATGATAGGACAAGGGGCAACAGGTGTGAGCTGGAACATAGGAGGTTTCATATCAACATGAGCAGGAAGTTCTTCCCAGTGAGGGTGACAGAGCACTGGAAGGGGCTTCCCAGCAGGGTTGTGGAGTCTCCTTCTCTGGAGTTGTTTAAAACCTGCCTGGCCATGTTCCTGTGTGACTGGACCTCGGGGATCCAACTCTGGCAGGAGGATTGGACTGGATGATCTTTTGAGGTCACTTCCAATCGGTAATGTTCTCTGATTCTGTGATCCAAAATTGTACCCAAATTGTACAACTGTGGATCAAAAATACATAGGAAAACCTCTTTCTGGTTCTTGTCTTTTCCATTTTTGTTTGCCACCACATGCGACAACCTTGGTTGCACATGGCACCAAAGGCAAATCTGGCCTTCCTGCTGCCCCCACGGTGCAGGCATTGGGAGATAGGTGAGCTGTTTCGTGGAAAATAAGAGCTGTGTTTGTGTGAACTCGCTGACACATTGACGTATCCCTAGCTGGGGATAGTTGCATGGGTTTGTTTTAATATAATACATTTTAAAGTTGGGGATTTTAAAAGGCAATAAACCCTGCAGTTTTATTCTGGAAGCCCGTAGCTCCTTAGGCTCTGAAAAGCTGCCTGTACAAGTAGGTTCTTCCACCAGCTCGGAGCAGCAGGTATTTTTCACCTTGCTCCAGAGAAGGGTGGGAGGATCTTGTAACTGATGAAGACAGGATGCCAGACAAGATGGAGCACTGGCTTGATTCCATATGATAATTTTGGTGTAATTGCTTTGCCTTTAGGCTGCTGTATCTGATTAGACCAGTCTCTAGCTGATCCAAGGTTAGGAGAACGCAAAACCGCCGTGGCGTTGTGTTAAACACAATGCAGCCAGCCCAAACAATCTGGGTCAGTCCTCCATGCAGATCTGCAGATACAAGCGACGCACGCAGCTTTGCATACGGCAGCTCCAAATTCAGGAGGAGAATTAGCAATTTGCTGAGATAAAAGTTGTGGCCTCTCCAGCAGGCTGGGTAATCACAGAAATAAATATAAAAGTCCGTTTCAGAGCAGCCTTCTTTTAATACTAATTGGATGCAGAAATCTTATCGCATTAGTAACCTTCATACCTTTATAATAAGTCTTTTATTGTATTAGCCAGCTTGGTTTTCACTAATATGATACGAAAGACTTGCTAATATATTAGGAAAGTCACTAACACTATTAATTTACTAGATAAATTACTTCTCTATCTTGGAACTTTAAATGAAATGGAATTCACTAATCCTAATTGGTTTGCCTTCTACCAGAATTATTTCCCATTAGTTCAGCATGTTTTCTCTTTTCATACTTGAACAGAAGAGATTTCTTAAACTCAAAGCCTTGGGGTACAGCATATGGGTTTATTAATTATCAGGTATTCATTCAAGGGGGTTAATTAAGCAATAACTTTCCATTGACTAGAATATACAAAAGAATAAAAGGCTTGACTTGTCCCGCTGATTAAAGCACTGAGGCCGTTGTGCCATCAGTTTGCTCCATTTGCTTGGGGAGGAATAAAGGTTTTTCCACTACTTTACATAATTGTCCAAGAGCTCCAGGACCCTTATGTAGGAGAACACGAGTGGTTTGTTGATTTTTGTCCTTTTTATCCCCCCACCTCTGCCCGGTGACCTTTCCTCACGGCTGCAGATGCTAGTGCTGTTGCCCGTGGTTTGCCACCTGAAGGCTTGAGGACTGCAATGCAGCAAAGGGAACTAAATCCCCTGGAAAACAAGGGGCAGACATCCCGCTGAGTAAGCAGGGTCCCTCACTGCAAGCACATGACACCGACGCTGAAGAATTGGTACTTGGCTGCGTGCTGGCTTCCAGGCGGAGTTTATGGTGTTGGCATTGATGTTTGGGTCTAATTCAAGCCTCCTTGGAATCAGTGGGAAAGACTTGCCATGCACTGCAATTGATTTTGGATTGTGCCCATCAGTCTTGGAATAGGCAGAGACACCCTCTTCTTCCTAGGGGATGTCGCCTCATTGTTTGAGAGGAGCAGCATGTCAGCTACAACATCTTTTTTTGGGGGAAGGAGAGCGAGTTGCTGTCAAGCGAGGACTTGACCCTCTTGCAAGGGCTACACCAGTCTGGGGCTTGTCCTGCAGGTACTTGAATCTGTTGGCTTTCAAGGTGTACCTTTGGATCCTTTGAGGGCATAAATTAACTTATTAGAAAAGGTGGAAGAGAAAGGGGGTTTTCCTAGAGCTTCCCTAGGTCTGACCGAACTCCATTTCGTGTAACAGCCTCCCCGGAGCCGCGGCAATCTGTTTTAATTAAAGCAGCCTCTGAGCATCTCTCGATTATGCTGAGGAATGGGGCTTCGCTGAGAATTTAGCTGACCCAAGCTGTGGGAGCGCAAAGGCCATCGTTGCGCAGGCCTCCCACGTACCCTCATTTGCACTGTGTGAGTCTTCAGCCCAAGCCAGCTCTCTGCCGTCCCGGCTCTGGAATCCATTTATAAAAGAAGCTTGTGGTTGTGTCTGTTTGTTGGTAAATGCATATTATACACTGGCTGGAGCTGGCTAAAACTGCCGCTCGCAATCAGCCGCGCATCACTGAGTCAGCGCATCCCAAAGCCTGAGCACATCTCTGCCTAGGGGAAGCAGGGCTGGGTCCCACCACGCCTGCAAAGGTGGGGCCTCCGGGGACCAGTGCAGGAGCCCACTCACTCCAGGCAGAGAAGGAGGTGGAGCTATGAGCTGTAAAAGTGTGTGATATTAAAGTGAGTGCCATGTTTCTTCCCCAGCAAGCGTTAGCATGCTCCTCTGGCCTGATTGTTTTGGTGATTGTGGTAAAGTGCACACGTTATGCAATGGCAAGACTGGTAACACTGGCCACTGCCAACTCTAGTGCCAGGAATCATTCATAAGCTTCCCAGCAATGAGCTCTGTCAGCACATGCTTCACCTCCTCTATCGCAGGCACCACCGGCAAGCCAAGCTGTGTCGTGAGTGAAACGCTCCCATCCATCAGTGAGGACTGTCATGGTCCTCCTGGAGAGACGGGCTTCTTGCTTCAGCGAAACGGCTGCGCCATCCCCTGTTAGTTCTCACAAACCAGCTCTACAGCGCAGCCAGGGAAGCTGGAATTCCAGCATCGCCTCACCAAGGGAGGACATTTTGATAAAACGAAAAGATTTCAACATCTTGACAAGGGCTGCAAGATTGCCCTGAGTGCTCAGGATAATGCATGTATGCAGAGATCTAGGGATACCTGTAGAGCCACGCGAGCCAAGGGGACTTGCTTTGGCTTGCTTATCGTCGTAAGACATAAAGCAGGTAATCTAGCTTTATTTGACACCTACGATAATCATCCCAGAAAATGAGAGGCACTGTAATGGAGGTCTCTAAGCAGGTCTTGCAGGTCATTCGCGCAGGCTGGCTTTGCACGCCAGGGCTCTATGGAAATGTGGCTGTAAACACCGTGTTGGATCAAGAGCTGCTCTACTGACAGAAGAGAGAGGCAAGCGCTAAAGCTGCACGGAACTGAATAAGTCTCTGAAAATTATTCACTCTCTTAATTAATTTTCCATTCTGGTTGGTGCAATGCCCTTAGGTAGCTGCAGTGGGCTTGAATTTCTTCTTTCTGGGCAGAGTTCACCTTTGCACAAGAACTGGGAAACTCTCCTCTCCCACCCTCTGTGCACGGAGGAGTCCAGGCAGGATCTTTTTAAGGGAATATTTTCCTCTACCCAAATCACTGTGAATCACAACAATTTCTTCAGGCACAGTCACATGTGGCTCAGAGGCTCGTTTACTTGCCAGCACTGTGGTGTGCTGGGAAGCTGCAGCCCTGCTTGGTGAAGCAATGCCCCGCTCCTGTCTCACACACAGTATCCCCCAGCGCATCGCTGCTGTGTTCTCTCACGACAGCCACCAGTAAAAGCCACCGTACATGTGAGCAGCCCTTCTTGTAAGAGCGCAGCACCCTCCAGTTGCCTTGATGCCAGGACTCTTCATTTGCTGGGTGAATCATAAGGCAGAGCCGGGGAGCAGAGACAGGGATGTGTTCCCTAGTGCCTGGCGTTTGCCATCCTGCACCCGTGCAGCTGGAGCAGACTCCTGCTGTGATGCGAGCGTTTGTACACTGCTTGCACGGTGAGTTGGGGTTGAAGTTCAGTAGAAGCAGTTTGGTGCTTGCTTGTGAGTAACAACAAGTGGAAGGTTCTACTCCAGCCATTTCTTCCATGGTTTACAACCACATCCTTGGGCACAGTTTTCCCACTGAAATCCTTCCCTCTGATTGGGAGACAGGACGGGCAGAGTGGAAGGAACCCCCATGTCATGCCCCAGGCCCTTGTAGGAAGGGGACAGGCAATCCTGTGCCTTATCTCACCCCGTTCTTGCCCTACAATATCCTTGAAGAAATGACTAAACTGGGGAGAGGAGCTGGAGCAACGCGAGATAGGTGCGTAGGAGTTTGCCAGTGGGGTTGTTCCAGCTGGGAGTTGCCTTGACCCAGCACTACGAAGGAAACGTGAAACTCGGTTTCTTCTTCCCGTTCCTTTCCCACAAGCAGTGTGGCATGGATTGTATTGCTTTCTTATTTTCAAATAGCGTTTCTGCCTGCATTATTAATGTAACTAAACCCCAGATCTTCCGTTTATCACTCCCTGGACACTCTCTCTTAGAAAGGTGCATTATATTGTAGTCTGTTTAGAGATGGTGTTAACTTCTAGCTGGGAAAGAAAGGTGTGGGGTAAGAGTGTCCCTTGATCTGGGTGTCGGGGGACAGCAAGGTAGTGAAAGGGCATGATCTGTTTTACACCGTCCCACCAGGCAGGAGCTACAGTTTGTCTGCTTCTGCCCTTGTGCCTGCAGTAACCGGTGATTTAACTGGTTTCCCTTTCCCAGTAGGTTCCCGATAAATACCAGTCTAAAACCAAAGCTGTAGCCCACTGATAAATGAGGGTTATTTGGTTCTATCAGCCCTGCATATGGTTAAGCATTAAAGTTCCACTGTCCTGAGGAAGACTTGGATTAGGGTGCTTCGTAGGGTGCCAGAAATGGAAGAAGGTTTGTGTGACTGGGGGGTTTTTCTAGCAATCCATCAGAAGCTTTAGGGTTTCACTTTACTCCTTTAGTCAGATGGGTGGAAAAGTTACTGACACCTCTAAGAAACTGGATATGGACTTCAGTTTTGGGCCAAGTCAAGATTCCCATGGAATTCCATGATATTCCCATTGGATTCAAAAGGTTTGAGGTTATATCTCATGGCGTAAAAATCTCACAGTCTCTTCAAAACCTGAGCTTGGTTTTGATTTGAGCGGCAGATCTGTGTTAAAGGGGACATCTACTCCCTGTTCCTCAGGGAAGAGAGAAGATGCAGGGGGTATGCACCTGTTTGCTTATCTACAGCACAATGTGTCCCTAGAGCAGAGGGATGTGCTACCCATCCAGCCATTGTCCCTCCTGTGATCTCACCAGCATTTTTCCTGGACCAGCAGTGCTACAGTGGAGTGACCAGGAGTCACGAACCCTTTGGAGCCCATGAGGATCCATGCAGTGCAGCGAGTGGAGACCACCTTGGCTCTCTGTCTCCCTGCTGCCAAATGGGAAAAGGCTGAAGTAGGGGATCCAACCGGCAGGAGCATGCACACCTTCAGGCAGGAATCAGACAAGATAGTTGAGTGAAACTGGGAGAAATTGCTTCCTGAGTGCTTGGTGGTGGAGGGGAAGGTTTTGTTTCTTATGTCTAAAACCTGCCCTCCAGAGAGCTTGGGAGGAACCAGCTGTTTCACTCATGGCACTGTCACCAGGATTCAGACTCCCAGAACTAGCAGCTAATGTCAGGAGTGGTGTGTGCCAGGCAGCAAAGGGGTCCCTTCTCCAAACATCTGCCCCTGGCACCCCACTAGCGGCAGAAAACTATGAGTGGAGGGAATTAAAGTGGCAGCCCCTGCAATCTGACATATGTCACTGTCTCCTGGGCTGATGTAACTGGGCAGCAGGTAGAGAAGACAAATACTCACTAGAGGAGCTCAGAAAAATGGAGGCAAGGCAGAACAAGATAAAACCTATTAGAGAGAGTGTTTTACAGTGCGAGTCTTTCAGGGGCAGGGGAGGAAGGAGAAAGCTCACCATAAATGAGAAGAAGGCTTGGACTGTAGTTAATTTGTCTCATCTGAGCTTTTTTAACCAGATTTCTACTGTATTTTTGTGCAGGAGAGCTGAAAAATAAAGACACTCCTCTGTGTAGTGTATTTTGTAGGAACACAACAGATAAGCATCTCAGGACAGGTTAGCATGGAGCAGATATCTGCTTAGTGTAAGGGCTAGTGATAGTCTTGGACTTGGGTTTCAGATGAACTGATCAGCCTGGACTGAAAGGGGAAGGCAGGACAAGAAAAGATCTGCTGCTGTTGTAACCGCCCAGCTCCTGCAGATTAAGAAGTGAAAGGAGGGGTTTTCTTGGAAGTCTGTAGGGAAGAGTCTAAGCTCTTGTGCTTAGCCAAAAGAGAATCAGGAGCAGGGAAGGTGGTTCCCCTCCCAAAGATACTGGTCACTCAAAGTCGGTCTGAGATGTGACAATCAACCCACAGATTCTCCCTGGCTCATCCCTTGCTGAACAGGCTGGAGCACTGGAACAGGGGAGTTGTGGAGTCTCCTTCTCTGGAGACGTTTAAAACACACCTGGATATGTTCCTGTGCGTCTTGGTCTAGGTGATCCTGCCGTGTCAGGGGGATTGGACTGGATGATTTGTCAAGGTCCCTTCCAATCCCTAATGATCTGGATTCTGTGAGTCTGTGAAATGAGATTTTAGTTGACATTTCAAGCAGGAGCTGTGGTAGCTTCCAGCTCAGTTACCTGTGGGGGTTCTGTGGATAGACATACACCTGTGCCAAAGGTCATTCATGCCTCTCGCTGTGGTGTGAGCAGCAGAGGGGACACTGAAAGATCTGGTCAGCCTGAAGCTATACCTCACGTAATCTCTTGTGCTCTGTAGAACTGTAGTGAGTGCAAACGCCAGGATTCCAGGGTCAGTCTGGACTGTCCCCAGGTTCAAGGATGCTTGGCTTAGGGGCTGGAGTCTGCTAGGAAATGAAGGTTAAACTTTGCAGTTTCCCCTTTGCATGTTGATTATAAAGAAAAGAATATATGGAAGGAAGCAAAGTATATCTGCATTTTATATAGATATACTTGTATATATTTATATATGGCTGCAGCCTCAGAGGTGGTTTCACTCCTGCCTGCTTTTATGTAGACCTCAATAAAATGCATTTTCAAACATAATTACAGATGCAGCAATGTTCTCTAATAATGGATTATATAAAGCATGTTATGAAATGCGTTCATATAGAGTTCTTGGCAGATCCCACTACCTGCTGTAACCAGGTGTTATACAACCAATTATGGGTCTATAGGAATTACCAACACAATGTACAGAAACCTTAACCACCGGTTCAGGCAGCTATAAAACACACCGAAGAGGGTGGTGGAGTTGATCTGAACGTGCTAGAGCCAGAAGCACAGGAGAGGAAAAGTCCTTCTTGGGGAGAACACAGACTTAAATAGGTCATCAATCCTGTGGGCTGACTCTTGGCTCCAGTCACACACAGAATCATAGAACATTCGAAAGATGATTGAAAGATCATCCAGTGCAATCCCCTGCCACAGCAGGATCCCCTAGATCCAGTCACACAGAAACATGGCCAGGTGGGTTTTAAACATCTCTAGAGAAGGAGACACCACAACCCCCTTGGGCAACCCCTTCCACTGCTCTGTTACCCTCACCATGAAGAAGTTCCTTCTCTGTTCCAACTGACATCAATTGCCCCTTGTACTATCATTAGATGACACTCAGCAGAGCCTGGCTCCATCCTCCTGACACCCACCCTTCACATATTTATCACCATTAATGAGGTACCCCCTCAGTCTCCTTTTCTCCAAGCTCAAGAGGCCCAGCTCCCTCAGCCTTTCCTTAGCAGGGAGATGCTCCACTCCATCATCCCTGTGGCTCTGTGCTGGGCTCCCTCCAGCAGCAGCTCTTCTGGAACTGAGGAGCTCAGAACTGGACACAATATTCCAGATGCAGTCTCTCCAGGGCCCAGTAGAGGGGGAGGTCAACATGTTGCCCCCACTGTTCCTTCTGTGCCCCAATATTTATCCTGTTTTGTAGTCCTGCAAATTCCCATCCGAACGTGTAATGCTTTACTCTTGTAGGTAATGAATGAAAAATAATTAAGACCCTAGTCCTGAATTAATATCTGTCATTTACGATGTTGCTTCAATTTGCTGGATTCCCACATGAAGGCTTTAGCCGCAGCCTTTTCAGTTGAGTGGAAATGTACTATTGAATTGGGCAATCTCGGGATGAGGTCTTGGTTTAATTTTGTCAGATTATTTCTTTAGGGCAGAAGGGATGTTATTCCGAGTTATTAGGTTGTGTCTTTTGCTGTGTCATGAGAAAAATGGATCTCTTATTCTTACTTCCTCATCACTAAAAACAGCCCCTAGTAGAAGATAAGCAGAAACAGCACAGAAAAAAAGGAAGCTACTTGCCTGTTCTCCCTGCAGTGAACCTTTACCCAAACTCTTCTTTTGTGTGGTTCCTGTTGTTCTGTCTAGGACAGAGAGCATAGCCGCACCATTTCCCATCACCTTGTTTCTTGGCTGTTCAGAACAACCTTCTCCGGCACTGTTTCTGTAACAGCGGATGTTTGGGTAGTTTGGGAAGCAAACAGCTCATGGGCTGTAGCTACCACATCAGCAAACTCCGCTGCGGTTGCAGAAACTTGGTCCTCAGTATACTGGCTGAACCTTTTTTGATAATCACAGAACCACTGAGGCTGGAAAACACCTCTAAGATCACTCAGCCCAAGACCTAACATCACCACAGCGGCCATACCAGGGCACTAAGGGCCACAGCCAGACTATCCTTCAACAGCTCAAAGGATGGGAACTCCACCACTGCCCTGGGCAGTCCAGTCCAGTCCAGGCTCTGATCACTCTTTCTGTGAGGAAGGGCTTCCTAACATCCAACCTAACTGTCCTTAGGTGCAGCTTCAGGCCCTGCCCTCTTGTCATGGAGCTAGTTGCCTGGGAGAAGAGTCTGATCCCCACCTGTCTGCAACCTCCCTTCAGGTAGTTACAGAGAGGGAGAAGGTCCCCTCTGAGTCTTCTCATGAAGCATGAAGTGCTCCATGTGGCATGGCCAAAGCCTAGCTCTCTGCATCTACAGTCCTGGCTGCAGTCAAGTGAGATGCCCTTTCCAGCTGTTTTCCTTCACACTTTCCCTATGAAATTCAAGGAGATGATGGTGTCTAATGACCCTTAGGCAGCCGTGAGCTGGGGATGCAGCTGGAACATTTGCTTCAGCACAGCAAATTAGATTTATTTTCATAAAAGCAGCCACACTGATAATTTGGAAGCACATCTTTCCTCCAAGGACCTGCGCAAGTGCTGCTGGAAGCTCAAGTGTTCTTGCACTTAGGTGAACTACTTGGACTTAGAGAGGTTAAGTGCTTTACTCGAGGTTTCCCAGTAAATCAGAGGCAGGGGTAGGAAGTGAAAGAGGATCACGACTGTACATGACATCCTTTAACCTTTGGAGGTGCTACTGTGTGCAAACAGAGGCCTGACCCCGCTGGTCTCACTCACGAGAGAAATTAATAGTGACTGGCATTGGGAAGGGGCTGTGGTATTGGCCTCCTTAGGCCCAGTTATGTGAAGGGTTGGGTATTTCCCAAGGGATACTGTTCGGTTTCACCTTCTACCAGAATGTCTTATCGCAGCAACAGCGACGGAAATCTCCGTTCTGTGGGGTTTTCTTTCCTCTAGTGCACAAAGGACCCAAGGCAGGAGCCTCTCCCCAGGCAGGCACTAAGCCATGGGTGCCTGACGATGGGTAGTGTTGGAAACAGGCTCTGACTTCTCTGCTTTTCTCCTTTACAGGGGATAAAAAAAGAGATTCTTGGACTGTATGGACCATTGTTTCTGGATAATATGGATCTCCCCGTTTCTCAGCCGGTAAGAACCGTAGTCCATGTTTCTTGTGAGCAACGGCTTGGCTCTGCCCCAGCCTCAGCAATCGCAACAGCTAACACACAATCAAGACTGCATTAAAAAACAGCATAAATATATGTCTTTAATAAAAGGAAACAAGGATCCATAATAAAAGGAAACAAGAATCCAACATTCTTTCTCCTTCCTCTGCAAAGAAAGAAACCAAACAACAAGGTTTGTAGCTAGAAGCCCCTTTTTGCCTGTTTAAGGCCCTGTGCCCCCCATTCCCCTTCTTGAACAGGTTTGAAATGAGTGGGTATTCATTTACTACCTGTCTCACTTGCTCGTGTTCTACCCTATGCTCCCCATTCCCCTTCTTGAGCAGGTTTGAAATGAATGGAGAGCCCTAACCCTGATGGGAGGTTCATTTCAAACTTGCTCAAGAAGGGGAATGGGGAGCACAGGGTAGAACATGAGCGAGCGAGATGGGTAGTAAGTTACGTAGCGATAGCCAGCTGATTCCCGTGCAAACGCAGGCGGCAGAGATTTCTACCATTAGGGAAGAAAGGAGGGGAACCTGCAGCATCTGGGGAGAGAAGAGCTGAGAGAACTCCTCACGCCTGCTACAGCCTGCAGAGATGGGCCACTGCCACAGATGAGCAGAGCGGGAGCAACTCCCAAAACCTGCCCCAGTGACAGTTCCCTGCGTGTTGAACTTGAGCGATAAAGGAATGAGATCATTAACTGCGAGTGAGGAGAGTTTGTGGAGAAGAAGGAGGAAAAAAATAAGGGGGAAAAAGTAAAAAAACAACAACAACTAAACCCCACCCCCCGTCTCCTCTTTAACTCTGGAGTTTTTAAAAAGTGCCCTTGTTTGTTTTCTTGGCAGTGGAGTGGAGCATTTGGCACCCGTCCTTGGAAGGTGGCCCAGCTGCAAAAATGCTGGGGTTGGCCCTTTGCGCGCTGTTGCTACGCGGATGGCCCAATAGCCGGTGGGGTTCTCCAAACCCCACCCTGCGCCCCGGCCCCAGCCAGGCTCCAGCCAACTGGTATTAAAAGACTCTCTTCCCCTACTTGCTAATAATAATAATAATAATAATAATAATAATTTTTTTAAAAGAAATTGAAAAAAAAAAGAGCCAAAGAAGTGCCGAGTTTATGCAAGCAAGCCCGACCCAGCTCCTGCCAAGAGCTCAGCAGAGAGGAGCTGGGAGCTGGGGAGCACCAGCCCGTGCCCAGCTCCCACTGTGGAGCCCTGCGGGGATGGATGGGGCTCTGCGCTGGGCTCCTGTCTGACTCGTTCTGCTCTGCTCCCACAGCCTCAAGGTATAGGGCAGAAACAAAGATGGTTGGGTGGTTGGTTTTTTTCACTCTTCCCCCCCCCCCCTTTTTTTTTTCTTTCTTAATAACTTTATCAACTCCGAAGCCCAGGTTGATTTGTGCGTTTCATACTCGCTGTGCTTTTACTCTCGGTTAGGAATTGGATCTTTTCCATGTCTCAGTTAAAAAAACCCTCTTCTTTTTCCTTCTTTTTTTTTTTTCTTTTTTCTTCTTTTTTCTTTTTTTTCTTCTTTTTACTTCTTTTTTTTTCTTCATTTTCTTTTTCTTCTTTTTTTTTTCTGCTTTCCCCTCCCAGTTGTTTGTGGTTTTGCATGAAAGGGCATTGTTAACCCTTTCACCACCCCGCTTGGGAAGGCTTAACTCCAGGCTTTTCTCGGTGTCATCTGGTGATAGGATAAGGGGCAGTGGGTGTGAGCTGGAACACAGGAGTTTCCACATCAATATGAGAAGGAACTTGTTCACGGTGAGGGTGACAGAGCACTGGAAGGGGCTGCCCAGGGGGGTTGTAGAGTCTCCTTCCATGGAAGCGTTTAAAACCCATCTGGCCACGTTCCTGTGTTACTGGATAAAGGTGATCCTGCTGTGGCAGGGGTACTGGAGTGGATGATCTTTCGAGATCCCTTCCAGTCCCTAATGTTCTGTGATTCTGTGTGATTCTGTGACTTGGCTCAGCTGCCACAGGCATTTCTGGGAGAGCAGAATGAAGTGCTGGGTTTCAGGACTGTGGGCTGGTGGAAGAGAATAGGAGCCCTGGAAAAGATTTACATTGAAACTGCTGGTCTGGGATAACTTGAGCTAGAGAAGCACAGCACCTAGTATTTATTTACCAGAGCCCTGACCGCTTCAGCAAGGCACTAGATGAAGCCCTACACTGAGCATTGGCATAGTGGGGAGAAGGGGACAGGTCTGGTAACCCATGGAAACAGAAGACTGCCCCAGCTGCCCCACATGGGCAGGGCAATGGACCACTCATGCTGCTACTGAGCAGGATGGACTCCCCTCTGTGGGTTCCAGGGTGTGCCCAGAGCCTTCCTTTTGAGGGGCGAAATAGCGAGAGCTCTGCTGTTTTGCTACCTAACTGTAAACCGAGTGAGAGGGGAACTTTTCCACAGAGATTGCGTCACATGTGGGTGTGCAGGAGGCCCTCGACATCCCAGGGACCCAGACAGTGTGGGAAGAGCTGGGGGAATTTTCCCTGTAAGTAGTGGAGGATTAATTTTCCCCATTGCCCATAGAGATGAGAGCTGGAGAAGTTGGCATCTGTCATTTAAATCTGATTTTTCTTTCCCCTCTTCCTCAGCAGTTGCAGCTGCAGACAGTGGGTATTGTCTCGCTCCCACGGGGAGATCAACCCGGGTGTGAACGTGTTCGCTCTGCTTGCAAGAGCTTTCGCAGCTGAAGTCCTCGAGCTCCAGGTGAATGCTAGAAACAGAGGTGACTTAAATATTTGGCAGCAGCCGGGCTGAAGTTACCTTTCTTTTCAGAAAAAAAAGCAACCCCAACATGTTATGCAAGCGGCTTTGGTTATATTTATGGGCAGTGCTTCTTTCTCCAGATGATAAAATAATGTCGTTGGAACCAGCAGGAATGTAAACATAAGATTTCAGTGCTGTGTGTGAATTTAAACGCTGGTTCTCCTCTAACTTCTAAAAAACACATGAAGGCAAAAAGAAAAAGCCTTTGGAATGTTTGCACATCCTGCGGTAATTAGCACGGGAACGTTTTTAGTCTTTGTAAAGAAAAAAGCCAACAAAATAATTTAGAAAAAACCCCTTGTGTAGTGGTTAAAACAAGTGCAGGTTTTTCCAGCATCCTCCCCAGTGTGACTGCCTCTCTGAAGCGCGTCAATCACAAAATCACAGAATGTTAGGGATTGGAAGGGACCTTGAGAATTCATCCAGTCCAATCCCCCTGCCACAGCAGGATCCCCTAGATCCAGTTGCACAGGAACATGGCCAGGTTAATTTTAAATGTCTCCAGAGAAGGAGGCTCCACAGCCTCCCTAGGCAGCCTTGTCCTATCATTAGATCACAGAATCACTCTGGCTGGAAAAGACCCTTGGGATCATTGAGTCCAACCATCTACCCTACCTTACAGGTTCACCCCTAAACCAGATCTCCCTCAACACCTCATCCAAACAACCTTTAAACAAATCCAGAGATGGCGACTCAACCACCTCCCTGGGCAGCCCATTCCAGTGCTTGAGCACCCTTGCTGTGAAAAAATTCTTCCTAATATCAAGTCTAAACCTCCCCTGTTGTAACTTGAACCCATTCGCTCTTGTTCTATCACTGATTGCTTGTGAGAAGAGACCAGCACCAACCTCTCCACGACGTCCTTTCAGGTAGTTGTAGAGAGCGTTCCTCTGGTTTGAGCCAAATCCTGAAAGAGGTGAATTCTGCTGTTGTGCTGCTGTGTCCGTGCTCTGTTGTCTTGCTAAACTTCCGACCATTACTCAATAGACTCCTCTGGAACATTGTTCTGTTTGTAATGTTCTTGTGTGGCCTGAAATACGTGGCGTGGGAGGTGTCAAAGTGTACAATCAGGCATGGTATTAAAAAGAAATCTGTGGAAAGAATAAATTATTAAGGTCAGGTAATTTTTTTCTCCATGCTGGCTTTTATAAAACCCCAAATTCACAAGACTTCCGGTCTGTTTTGGAGTCACACTAAATAACAGAGTTGCAATCCTGATCTTGCTACATTTACATCTCCTGTTAATGTGTAGCTGCCGTGTAGATAGTAACATTGTACTTATAGGGGCTGCGTGTTCTTTGAGGTTACAGTTGTGCAACCCTCTAACAGTGTGGTTTGAGACACTGAAAGTTTGCTTTTGCTTTCCAAAAAAATGTCATTACTGTTCTTTATACAGTGTTTGGCAACTTCCTCATGTTAAACTGCTCTGGTGGAGGATGCGAGAGACGTTCCCCTACCACGGAGAAAGGCATTGACTGATATGATCTGAATGCAAAATCAGAAGCTTCATGTGCATGTGTTCGGCTGTGCATGTGTTCGGCTTTGGAGAGCCACAAAGTTATCAGGATGGCAATTAATTAATTTATTCATTTCCACCTGAGTGAATAGTGTTTAAGGAATGTATAGATTTCCACTGTGCATTTTAACCTACTTAAACCTATGCCATAAGCTCCAGATGGCAGGAGGTTTGACTTCTTTGACCTCTACTCACCAGGGCTGCAGGTTGCTCCATTAACGTGCTAATCTGCTACTTCTGGTTTGCTACAAGCGTAGAAATGGTGTACCGTCAGCCACCTAAACACACTGCAAGTGTTTTCCATCTCTGAGTGTGTTAAATTACAGCTTTAAAATGACTGAGTTGTTCAAGAAGTTTGTTTCAGTGCTGGTCCTGTTGAATGTGTTGTGTCAGGAGATGGTGGCATCTACGGGTATGTTTTTTGATAGAGGATGGATGGATGGACTAAGGACCTCCAGTCTCAGTTTTTGTTTCTGTTGAGGACTGTGATTCCCTCTAGGGGAGTAATAACACCCTGGAAAGACCCTTTTCCTTAACAGAATTTGATGTATTAAGTAAGTGCCTCTATTCACATGAGTCTGTATGTTAATTATCTGTCTGAATATACAGACTTGCTTTGATTTAAGGTGTAAGAAAATCCTTCCACTTCTCAGTTTTCATTGTCTCATTGGGAATGAAGGAACATGAGCTCTGAAAACCCTTCATAATCATAAAAAGAATTTTGTGTTGCTTGAAGTGACAGAATAGGTTTTTTAGGCTCACAGTATGTAGAGCTGAGAAATTACCCCAAAAGCCAAAATCAACTCACTTAAGTGAAGTACGAGGCAACTAGATGTCTTTATATAGATGCAAATCCATATACTGGATTCGGATTAAAGTGTATATGGATATGTGTTATGGATTTAAAACTCATGTATATGGATTAAAAGCTCATGAGGTGGACCCTGCTGGATTCTTTTTCACCATTATTTTTATACTCATCTTTTATTGGTATTGTAATTATGGTCGGTGTAGAGCATTTTGCCGGCTGTAGCAGAGCCAGCAGATGGTGCAAAAGAGCATGAGAAATTGGTGGATAAAAATCTACTGAATGTTCTGTGCTCATTCCCAGCTCGGGAAGGGAAAGTGTCTCCAGCCTGGTTTTGCTCAATATTTGGCTAGTGCCATGGCATCCCACCTGACTAATCCAGCTCCCATTCCTGCCCGTAGCAGTGTGTGTCACTTCCTCTAACTTTTCACCTGATGACAGTTTCACCCTGAGGGAACCCAGGTTGACTTCACTTTTTCACGTAGACTCACTTAACTTTTTGCTTGTCGACTTCTGTATGCAAAATCACCCACAGGAAAGGACTAGTTCTGTTTTCTCTTCCAGAAGAATTTGTCTTTCAGATAATCTGGAGTACAAATACTGTCTTGGAAATGCCTCAGTTGGTGAATTCAGCGTGGGATCTTTATGGCTTGGTTATTTCTTTCATTACACCGCAACAAGACTTACAGTCGTGAGGCATCTTCTAAACTCGTAGATGGGAGAGGATGTACTGGAGAGCAGTCCTGTGGAAAGGGACTTGGGAGTGTGCTGGTGGATGAAAAACTGGCCATGAGCCACCAGTGTGCAAATCTCAGCCCAGAAGGCAAATTACATTCTGGGCTGCATCTAAAGAACTGTGGCCAGCAGATCAAGACAGGTGATTCTGCTCCTCTACTCTGCCCCGGTGAGACCTCACCTGGAGTATTGTGTACAGTTCTGGAGTTTCCAGCACAAGAAGGATATAGACATACTGGAGCGTGTCCAGAGGAGGGACACGAAAATGATCAGGGGAATGGAGCATCTCTTGTATGAGGACAGGGTGAGAAAGTTGGGGCTGTTCAGCACCAACTGGAGAAAAGAAGGCTCCAGGAGTACCTTCTTTTTGACCTTCCAGTACCTAAGGGGGGGCCTACATGAAGACAGGGACAGATAGAACAAGGAGCACTGGGTCCATGCTGGGAGGGGATAGATTTAGGTTGGATGTTAGAGAAAAGTTCTTCAATGTGAGGGTCGTTGATGGCTGGAGTGGCCTGCCCGGAGAGGTGGAGGGGGCCCTATCCCTGGAGTCATTGAAGGTCAGACTTGATGAGGCTTTGAGCAGCCTGGCCTGTTCCTTGTAGGGAGGTTGGACTAGATGACATTTAGAGTTCCCTTCCAGCCTAGAACATTCTATGATTTTAAACTGAGCTCCACATGCTCCACATCCTTCTTGCTTGTGTGTGCTGTTGGATCACCTTTGCCCCACATGCAAAGAATCACAGAACATTAGGGGATTGGAAGGGACCTCAAAAGAGCATCTAGTCCAATCCCTCTGCCACAGCAGGATCACCTAGACCAAGTCACACAGGAACATATCCAGGCTGGTTTTAAAAGTCTCCAGAGAAGGAGACTCCACAACCCCCCTGGGCAGCCTGTTCCAGTGCTCCATCACCCTCACTGTGAAGAAGTT
>JAOXOE010027935.1:0-17207 GCA_028565055.1 Phoeniculus purpureus | reverse complement strand
TACAAGAGAGACAGTGAAAGGCTAGAGAGGGGACAGAAATGGCTACCAAGCTAGTAAAGGATTTGAAACATGTGTTGTATAAAGAATGGCTGAGGGATCTGGGGCTGTTTAGCCTAGAGAAGAGGAGATTGAGGGAAGACCTTATTGCTCTCTACAACTGCTTGAAAGAAGGTTGTAGAGAGGTGGGGGTTGGTCTGTTCTCCCTAGTGGCTGAGTGATAGGATAAAGGGAAATGGCCTTAAGCTGTACCAGGGGAGGTTCAGGTTGAATGTCAGGAGCAATTTCTTTACTGAAAGGGTTGTCAGGCACAGCCTGTCCAGGGAAGTGTTGAAGAGAAGGGTAGATGTTGCACTGGGGGTCATGGTTTAGTGGTACTGATAGGGCTAGGAAAAGTTTGGACTCAATGATCTTGAAGGTCTCTTCCAGGCCAAACTATTCTATGATTTTATGATTCTATCCAGAGGTTATTATTTAAAGCTTTAACAAGAACTGCCTTCTAGAAAGCAAAAGTAGTACAATTTTTATAGTGAGTAGCATGGAGAAACATCTGACTTGTAGAAAACCGGGTAACGCATAGGTATAAAATAAGCCCTGCTATCATATCAATGGAAAGACATGCATGGTGTGTCATTGTAGTAACGCAAACAAATCCTTTGCATATGCGAAGGGGAGGAGGGCAAGGAATGAAAGAATACTGGTTTATCTTATACATGGGCATGTAGTAGCTAAAGGAAACTCTTGGCATATGACCACAAACCGATTTTGCATAGCCCCTAAATGCCAGATTGGTGTAAAGCATACAGGTTTTCTTTGTAGATGTATTTTCTGGGTTTGGGCTAGTATTTAGTCCTCTGGACATTCCCAGACGAGTTAGCCTTCTTTAAGTTTTAGGTGAGTTTGGCTTAGGAATGGCAGGCTGATGGCATCTGGCCCTACCTAGAATGGTAAACCGAAATAGTCTTGTGACAGCTAAGAAAACATCTGTAGCCTAAGAAATGAAGCAAGGAGCCATGGGTGGATGCTACACCTAACAGATGGGAGGGGAGGAGGAGATTTTCTGCTGCTAATTTGACAAAGGCTGCTATGCTGATGATTACTTGGCTTGGCTTGGCATCAGCTATTAAATTAAGTGTGCTCCACAAGGTCTTAATCCTTGATTTTATGCCATTCCTTTTTCTTTCTTAAGGCAAGCACAAGTCCACATACATGAGCCTCACACACACTCACAAAATACATTTTCTTCATGCAGTCATGTTAGAAGCAGCAGATAATACTCAAGTTCGTCAGGTTGTGCTCACTCTTTTATTTGATTTTCTTTAGGTTAGCTTATGCTGCTTTCCTGTACTGCAGGTTCGATAGCAGATATGTAGGAAGAGAGCACTGAGGCTGGGAATGAAGAGGAAGACTGCAGTGTTGAAGTCATCAGGAAACAGGCATTCTGTGAGGAGGTTGTAGGAAGAATGAGCAGCAATGGCTTTAAAATATCACTGGAAGAGGGAGAAAAAAAGTAGCCACATTAGGGAACCTCATGAGACATAAGTCACCACTAGGGTCATTTTAAAGAACATCACGACATACTGCTGCTGTTCTCATCCCAGAGTATCACCTATTTACCTCTCTTGACATCTCTTAAAAACTTAACAGAAAGGATCTACAGATACTACTTTTATTAACTGAAACATGAAACCTTTTTTGTTTATTACTGTAGTGTCACCTGTCTCAATCCCATAAAGCACTGGGTTCTACCTACCAAAAGCATGTTCATAAAAAAACTATTTCCTGTGCTGTATTTTGCATTGCAAATATCTTTTAATTTCATACAATATTTTGTTTTGTTTTTGCCATTTGGGGTAAATAAGAAGTCCTGACGAGTCTTTAGTGCATCACTATTTTACAGAGAGGGGTCTAGAAGCACTGGTTGACAACCGTCTGAACATGAGCCAGCAGTGGAACATATCCAGGTGGGTTTCACATGTCTCCAGAGAAAAAGACTCCACAACCTCCCTGGACAGCTCGTTCCAGTGCTCTGTCACCCTCACCGTGGAGAAGTTCCTTCTTATATTTATGTGGAACCTCCTATGTTCCAGCTTACACCAACTGCCCCTTGTCCTATCATTAGATGACACTGAGAAGGGCCTGCTCCATCCTCCTGACACCCACCCTTCACATATTTATAAACATTAATGAGGCCATCCCTCAGTCTCCTTATCTGCAAGCTAAAGAGACCCAGCTCCTTTAGACTTTCCTTCATCATCTTTGTGGCTCTGTGTTGGACTCTCTCCAGCAGTTCTGTGTCCTTCTTGAAATGAGAGGACCAGAACTGGACACAATATTCCAGATGTGGTGTCACCAAGGCAGAGTGGAGAGGGAGCAGTACATCTCTTGATCTACTAACCACCCCATTTCTGATCCACCCTAGGATGCGGTTGGCCCTCTTGGCCACAAGGGCACATTGCTGGCTCATGGTCATCCTGCTGTCCACCAGGATCCCCAGGTCCCTTTCTCCTACACTGCTCTCCAACAGGTCACTCCCCAACCTATACTGGTACCTGGGGTTGTTCTTGTCCAGATGCAAGATTCTACACTTGCCCTTGTTATAGTTCATTACATTTCTCCCCGTCCAACTCTTCAGCCTGTCCAGGTCTTGCTGAATGGCAGCACAGCCTGCTGGGGTGTCAACCACTCCTCTTAGCTTTGTGTCATCAGCAAACTTGCTGACAGTGCTCTCTAATCCTTCATTCAAGTCATTAATGAATAGATTGAATAGGACTGATCGCAGTACTGACCCTTGGGGGACTCCACTAGATACAGGCCTCCAACTAGACTCTATCCCATTGACCACTACTGTCTAGCTTCTGCCCTGCAGCCAGTTCTTATGACACAAACTGCTTCAGAAATTCAGAAATTTTACTTCTTTCTTCTAATGGGATTTAATGGATGATAGTGAGTTTATGGACCTTTTGTATTGCTTGAGAAATTTTTACCTCTCATATTTTGATGATTTAACCTCTATATTTTGTCCCATGTTTAGAACAGAATTTAAAATACTTTATGAAAAGAATTGAAACTTTTGAAAGTTGAAACTGAAATGCTTTATGAGCATATAATAAGCAGATAGAAAAGTGAAACAAAACTTACCTGTTTTGTTGGATGAAACATCTGTATTCACCCAAACCACCCAGCAGAACATTGTTCTACCTTCTCCCATTAGCTCTTTTTTCTGGTCAGAATTGCATGAAACATCTCCAATTTGCTAGGAAATTAAAGACTACAGTTAAAAATTAAACTACAGGTATGATCAAGACAGAAACTGAGAGTAAATAAGGTCTGCATTTATTCTGCTTTGGAAGATGATCCAGTCTGATATGTATGTGGTCAGCTTTCTATGGTTCACATCCAGGATCCCCAACAGCCTGTCTGTAGGCTTTCAGATGTCCTTGCAGTCTCAAAGCAGCTCTAGCAATTCATTGGAAATTGTAGAAAAACAGGTCCTACCTTGAACATGCTGATCTAACTCTGTGCTGTAGGAGTGATGTAGAAATATGAGGAAAAATCTGTGAAGAAAGTAGTCTCATATTTTTGATATCCATTCTGGAATAGCATCATTCTCTTCCAGTGGTACAATTCCCCCAATGCCATAAATTGGAGTGAATAGACATCTCGTATCTCAAAGTGTGTTTGATAATGTAATATGTAGCATTATAAGGAGGAAAAGTAAGAAGCAGCTAGGACTTACAGTACGGTTAACAACAATAAATAGGGTTAATAAAATAACAGCCTACTGAGGTAACAGCTCAAGTGTGCTTCACCCTAGCATTAAAACCCCTGTGTTTGTCGATTGCCAGAAAGCTTAATGGGGGATAAGGTTTCTATTAGTACTTGAAACTTTGATAGCTCAGATACCACAGACCATAACTCAGGAAAATAATAACATTTCCCTTAAAAAGCATTGATCCAATTTGGACTGCATGTTCTTTTGAGCTTTAAGAAGTCAGAAGAATTATCTTGATCATGAAATAAGCACCATTGATTATGAATAAATGGTGTGATTGCATCTCATTCCCTTAGGCAGATTAAGGCACCAACAGTCTGGAACTAGGACAGTGTTCTGACAGTGAATACTGTTTATGCAGACACTCCCAACACCAAAAGTTCCAGGTTCCAGCCTTCCCAAAAACCTAGTCTTTGAGCTTTGGTAAACTGGGTAAGATTTTCTACCCTAGACCTACATAATGTCTTTCAAAAAGCACCCTTTTGACCACCTTTTGATTGTAGTTATTTATCCTGTCTTCTTGAATTGTAAGGAAAACCACCTTTTTTAAATCTACATAATCATGGATTGTGTATGCTGTCACAATGTTGTATCCCATGAAGTTTCCTTGTCTCTGTGGGTCATTCTTTTTTTCTTCATTGTTGTTCAATGTTCAAGACAGTAATCTTTACATCTATTGTTGTGAAACTTAGGTTGAATGATTGTGGTTCCTTACTAAAATTTTATGGTCAAGGTGGACAGCAATGATTGTGTTTTCACACAGGGTTACCTTTAGAATGTTCTCCTCCCTAACATCTATCTGATGGTCTGCAAATATGAAGTGAGTGTGATACTCATAAATACTACAAAGCTGTACTCAGTCTGTGTAAATGCAACTAAATGCACAAAGTAAGGACCAGCAGAAATACATCTCTCTACTCTTTATTTCTCACACTTAGAGAATTTTAAGTGCTGGTCTTCAGTTAAGTTAGTCCAGTTCACATTAGGTGAGTAGAAGAAGATTCTAGGCCAAGGAGTCTGAACTGATCACTGCATAAAGAAAACTTGACCTGACAAACCCAAAATCTGCCCTTACATTAGCTGCAGGATCAGTGACCTCGGTGACTCTTTCCCCTTTCTCTCCAGTGATTTGCTTCATGCACCATGAAATGTGAATTGGTCTGACAGCCAGCAGAGCACTGTAAGATTGAAAAAAATTACAAATTACAATCTAAGTTACTGACTCATGGAGTTGTAACGTAGATATGTTTTGTTGTGTATGTTCATTAAAATTGAAAACCATGAAATAACTTTAAGACTGTGACAGAGTGAGTTCTGTTTAGATGTCTAATCAGCCCTCTGATTTCTGATTGCTTTCCTTTCTCTCTTGTTCACAATCCTTTGTTCACAGAACACTATTAACCAGAAATCAGATGCTTGAACTAGCTCAAAGCGTATTTGCACTAGGAACTTTGCTTCAGATCATGTGCAGTCAGTGCTGCTTGCTTCTTGTAGTGCTTGGAGATAAAAGATTTTTCTAAAAACAGATGCCTGCTTAAGAACGGAACATGTAGAGCTGAAATTCCATGGATTAAATGGGACTTTCCCAGGAAAGAGCATGTATACAGTGAGATACGTGCCAGTCTCTTTACGACAGCTTCAAAAGCTCACAGGTAGCTCACATACCAGGAGAAGCTTCTTCTCAGTGATGAATTCGTACTAGATTTATCTCAATTCCCAAACAGCATTTTATAGTGCTGTAGTTTATATTTTTAAATCCTTGCTTTCTGGGTCTTAGCTTTCACTTGGGAAACTTCTCTCAATGGCTCCTTTTTTATTTTCTCTTTCAAGTAAAATCATGAGCTGCTGAAAGGTCCCTATTTCAGTTCTGTGGGATGGCATTGTCTCAGCAGAAATGACTCTTGGCAAAGGCCACGCGCCTACACTTCTATTTGATTTCCGCTATGAGGTTGAAATTCCCACCATGGGGACAGACATGGGCTAGAGAAGGAAAGTATTATGTTGTCCTGGAAGACAAGTAGTCAAAACATTAATAAGCTAAACCTCAAAGCCATGAGAGGGAATATGGAACTTAATGGGTACATGAGGCAGACAGAGTGAGGTACCTGTTGTAGGGCTACAATGAGAAAGGCAGTCAGAAATAAAAGCACAAAGTTGATTTAAAAAATGCAGTGGAAGTACAATTGTTGTTTCAGAGCCTGTTCCTAGCTATGTACAACATTTCTTTGTTGCAGTCCTGAATAGTGAACTTTGAATCAAAGAAGAGAGAAATGTAGGTTTGTGGACAGGCACTTTTTTCTTGGGAAGCTCATTCCGTCGCTGAGATGTGCAGCTGAGTAAGCAAGGGTGAGAGTCATTAGTCAGTTTAATCAAGAAAAGCATAGACAGCAGAAGAGGTGCAAGCAGTTTTGGGAGCCACATTCTAATTGAAGGTAACCTTTGCAGGTCTGGAAAAAAAGGACCCAAAAAACCTAGAAGTAATACAGCAAGGAGATGTGTGGGGACTCAAACTCATAAAGTTTCCAATTGTAATCTAAATGCAAGCTGGAAATGACTGGTGAAATCATATTCCTGTGGAAAAGAAACAAAAGAGTTGCACTGGGTTGTGAATTATCCATCAATCTGCAAAGCCATAATGGAAAAATATAAATTTACTCTTAGATGTGTAAATAACTACGTTGAATGAAACATTCTTGAAATAATTCTTTCTTTTTACTGACCATAACCAGGGTGGGACGCACTTCCTCACAGAGAGGGTGATCAGACGCTAGAATGGACTGCCTAGGGCACTGGTGGAGTGACCATCCCTGAAGGTGTTTAAAGACAGAATGGCTGTGGCACTTAGTGCCATGGTCTAGCTGATGTGGTGATGTTAGGTCATCAGCTGGGTTTGATGATCTCAGAGGTCTCTTCCAGCCTTAATAATTCTGTGATGCTGTGATCTTGGTTGGTGCACTTTGTACCCAGATCAAGGAAAATGAACACAGATTGGAGGAAGTCCCTGTGTGAGCAGGAAGAATGAGATTCATTCCTTCTGGGTAAGAGTGAAAGAGCTGGGTTGGCATAGTTCGGAGACAAGCGAGGAGACTGTTGGTGTCACTTAAACAGAAGGGAGCATTGTTTGGGGGCATTTTGGAAGTGGGATGAATGGTGAAAGACGTTTGTGAATGGTAGCAAGGTCAGCAGAGGAATAACATCATGTAGGAGAGAATGGAGGAGCTGAGTTTGTTGATGGGAGAAAATAAGCTAAGAGGGATATTTTTACTTGTCTTCTGTTCCCCGTTGGGTAGTTACAGAGAACAGAGGGTCACATTTTTCTTTCTCAGACTTGCACAAAGGGGTACAGGCATAGTTAAGAACAAAGAAAATTCCTAGTTGTTATGAGAAAAATAAGACTCATAAGGAAACCCATCAAAGACTGGAAGAGATTATTCAAAGAAATGGTGGAAATTTTGAAAGTTCATCTGGAGAAAAGCCTGGACAAATAGATCTAGCTTAAAGTTAGCTCTGTTTTGAACAGAAGGTGAGACTATAGACTTTGAGAAGTCCCTTCCCACCTAAATATCTCTGTGATTTTATGCAAAGAAATTCAGGTTAGGAACCAGGTGACCCTTTTTAATAAGACCCTGAAATAAATTTTGGAGGAACAGTGATATGCCTCAACTGCCACAGGTTTCCAAAAACAGGGTAGACTAACATCTATCAAGAGTAGTCTAGTTCCTAATTTAGAATAGAAAGTGGTCTAGATTATATCTTCCCAGAATTGCAGTATGGTAGGAGTTGGAAGGGACCTCAAAAGAACATCTAGCCTAACCCCCCCAACCAGAGCAGGATCCCCTAGACTACATCACACAGAATGTGTCCAGGCTGGTTCTGAACATCTCCAGAGAAGAGGACTCTGGGCACTGGTGAGGCCTCACCTTGAGTATTGGAGGCAGTTGTGGGCGCCTCACTTAAAGAAACAGATTGAGGGGCTGGAGCAGGTCCCGAGGAGCAACAAGGCTGGGGAAGGGACTGGAAGGAAAAGTGCAATGGGGATAGGTTGAGGGAGCTGGGGGGTGTTTAGCCTGGAGAAGAGGAGACTCAGGGAAGACCTTTTCCCTCTCTACTATTACCTGAAGGGAGGTTGCAGTCAGGTGGGAGTTGGGCTTTTCTCCCAGGCAACTAGTGACAGGATGAGAGGGCAGGGCCTGAAGCTGCACCAGGGGAGAGTTAGGCTGGATGTTAGGAAGCCTTTCCTCATGAAAAAGGTGATCAGACACTGGAATGGCCTGCCCAGTGCAGTGGTCGAGTCCCCATCCCTGGTGGTGTTTAAAGACAGAGTGGATGTGGCACTTAGTGCCATGGTCTAGCTGATGTGGTGGTGTCAGGTCATAGACTGGGCTTGATGAGCTCAGAGGTCTTTTCCAGACTCCATAATTCTGTGAATAACTTTGGATTAGTGATTAAAAACATATGTTATACTCTAATATTCTTGTATATTCCAGAAAATTAAGGTTTTGGGGAATGGAATTGGAAGAGAAGCTTCAACAAAAATAATTTCAAATAGTTTCACTAAAAATATTTGTCTTTTTATGGATCAGTAGGTTGCAGGCAGATTGCCTATTACTTTTCTAGAAAATTAACAGCTTGTTTTAATGATTACTATGCAACCTTTTAGTATCTATCCCCTCTTACGCCATTCCAAATGTCATATGGTCTATACTATGTCCAAGCAATGTTTCCTCTGCTGCTGTAATATATTCAAGTTCTACGGTGGTTCAGTGCCAAGGATGAGGAAGGCAGATGTTCATCTGGAATTTATTCTTATTCCACTTCTTTTGTACACTTGAAATTAAAGACTTCTGGAATAAAATGGAGAAGTGTATCTGAAGAAATCAGGAGATTCTGGGATAACTTGTGTCTAATAGATGGGTTTTTATCATATAATGTTTGATCTAGTCACATACAAGGATATCACACTTCCAGTGGCCTTACAAAGAGACTTTTCTGAATTCGTATTTCAACTTTTTGTACAGATTTAAAGTGTTGGCTCTGTGATGGGTTTTATTCTTTGGTTGGTGGTTTGATTTGGCATTTTAACTTATGGCTTCTTTAAAGTACTGTCCTTAACATCCCTCAGCATCCACTCAAAGTATTCTCAAGTTTGCATTAAGAACTAGAAATCTGTCCAGAAGGTAGGAACCTCAGGGTTGTGTTTGCCTTGTGACTGTGCTTGCTGAGAAAGCACCAAAGGAGGAAATCTGTTTCTCAGTTTTGGTATTTCTCTGGTCAAATTTAGTTATCAATGAGGGCAGAAAATACTGAACCTGTAGTAATGGATATGAGAGAACACTCGGGCCTTTCTCGGTCATGTATTTGTCCCCAGCATTCTTTATGGTAAGGCAGCACAAAGTAGTGGAGATAAAGTTTCATGCTATTGTGTCATGGTAGTGCATGGGAGATCAAGTGCCAGCTTGGAAGCCAGAATGTCTACAGAGATATTTCAATGTGGGGTAGGTTGATGATGACCTTATGCTTGTATTTGGTCATTACCAACTATGTCATCATCAGGTTTGAATTTATTTAGGGGTTGGATGTTATGTAATGAGACATTACCATCGTAACTTTCAAAGCAAGGTCATAATATACAGATGCACATCATGACTTGTGAATTAGTGTTCTGATGACAGAGCTAGATTTTGGGCCTTTGAAATTAAGTTGACTGAGACTTGATTTTCTTAAAACCAGCTGCTGTGCTACACCGTATTCACCCTTGCTGCTGGTACTAATGAAAAGCACTTACAATGATAAGTGATATAGCCAGCTAGTGTTTTGGAGAGGTGAATGCCAAAGGCTGGTGTGGGGTTTCAGTTAAGTGATTTCATAAATTAACTTTAATGTGACCTGTAGTTCCTTTGTCAAGTAATAGGTTATCAAATGAATTCAGATATGTATTATCGGAAAGATGAAAGCTAACGTTAGCATTTGAAAGGGATGTGGAAACATTTCTGGGTTTATTGAGCTCCAGTGTTACCTGGTGAATAATTCATGTCCTGAAGGTGGTTATGGCACAATGACTGCATAAAATGACATGAGATAAAACCAGAGATGTTTATCTCATCCTATTGTCACCTTAAAATGTGTGTTCAGCTAAAACAAGACTCTGAAATGAATTTCCTTAAGCATCCAGTAATTGACACCATCTTGATGCAGCCTTCCACTTAAAAGAGTAGACTGCATCAATGTGCTAGAAGGAAGAAGGGGTGTGAGACAAAAATGCAGGTTTTTGAAGTTGAGGAGGGGTATAGTTTCCTACACAGACAGAACTCTACTGTTCATTGAGCTTCTCATAAGGGCATGCCAGAAGACATAGTTCATGCATGTGACATTATCCTGTCCCTGATGACAGACAGGTGGAAACTGATACTGTATCGATGTGAGAATTGCAGTTAATTTAGTATTATATTGATGTATATAATTGTAATATGTAGCTTATGAAGCTCTTGCCCCAAATTCTTGCATATTATGATAGCAGAGTGAACTAATCACAATCTGAGAAGGTGATCAAGGATTGTCTTTTCCTTCTGCTTATTGAACATAATAAGAAATACTTCTAGTAGGAACTAAGCTGATATGACAGTTTCTTTTCAGAGTGTTCATCAGTCAGGATGTGCCAGGTGTCTGATTCTGATCCAGGTGTGACCTAATTTTGAAAAGCTATGGACTCCATGGACATGCTAAGGCCTATTCAGCCTTTCAGCATGATGTGGTCTGTTGCAAATAACCTCCTTCTTTCTGGAAATCACTTAGTGAAGAATTATTGAATGATTTTCCAAATGAGATCAAGCAAAGAAAGTGGTCTTAAAATGCATAAATAATTTATTTTATTGTTTCAAAATACCCACTGCAAATGATGCCATGAACGAGATCAGTTTTTTATTCAGAAAGTAAAATGTCAAATTAAACCCAACTCTATTGATACACCACAAAAATGTTTCTTGGTATGATGCCAACATCAACAACTCTAAAGGGGAGAGAGCAGGCTAAAAGGCATGGCTGGCAGCAGTTTTAAAATACTTGTCCTTGGACCATAGACTAATTTAGTTTAAATTTAGATTCCAAAGAAAACTACCATGTCAAAGGGCATATCATAAAACTTCGTGTTTCATTTGTTGCAAACTATAGCAAGCAAGACACAATAAAAGAAGCTTAAAACATGGCTTCAAAATACTGTTAGAGGGCTGCAGTTAGAGAAGTGCTTCAGTTCCATTATCAATGGAGGATTTAGCCTAATTAATCACAAGAAGTGGGAAGAAAAAGCACTGATATGAATTTATGAAAGCACATACTCTGTCAAGGAGTGCCAAGAAAGCTTCAAAGGCTCTGCATCAGTCTTTTTGGTGAGTAGATACTGGTCGTTTCACCTGTTGGTCTTCTCAGATGGAAACCCTGTGCAGCAACTGAAAGTTCTCTGTTTGAGACTATCAACAGCTGCATCAGCTGTCACTGGTGTCCAGACATGACACTTGCATTTCCAAGGGAGTTCCTGAGGCTTTTGCTATGCAGGGGATCCTAACAAATTTTCTGAATCAAAATGCTTTTGATGTCCATTGTGGCATTATGCAAAGTTATGCAACATTTAGTTCTTAGTGGCAGGAGAAAGAACTGTGGGCCATGTATTTGCATGGTGGGTAGACCAGAAGGACATTGTTTATGATTGTCATGGGTTCAAACCAAAGAGAAATAGAAAGGCAGGCAGCCAGACCTTGAGATGGGGCCTCAGATAGAATTTACCAGGCAATAGAGCAACTTAGAAAAAACAAAAGGGTTTATTAAATCTGTAACTATGTCCAGAAAGAAGGAAAAGCCCAAGCAAGTTAAAAATCAGAAACCTCTGTCTTGATGATGTTACATATACTTCTGAGACAAATGAGCAAAGAATTATATAAGCAGTCCTTGTCTTCCTGCCAGGATCCTGGGGCTGGGCACATGCATGCAAGCACACACTTAACAGCACAAAGGCCACCCCTTGCCATCTCAGCTCTGCTATTTTTCCCAAGCAATCTTCCAAAGATTTAAGAGTTACAAGTTCTTTCAGCTCCGTTCTCCTGGTTACCAAAAACTTCTCCAGTTGTCTCAGTGCCAAAGTGACAGCTTCTCCTCCTGCTGTTCAAACAGTCAAGGTGGCAACAGCCACATGACTGGCCACGTGGAGAACACACAATGGTGGCAGCTGCATGGCCACGTCCAGCAAGGACCTTCATCCTCCTCTGCTGGGCTTTAGGCTCTTTCTCTTTAAAGTTATCTCACCGTCCAAGCTCTCTGGGCTTGTTTGCTCAAAGCAGAGAGGAATCAGCATTGGTGGTTTCCTCACAACATGGGCAGGGGAAGGTCTTTGTGTTGGCATGTCACCACACTACATGCCTCAGCTCGGCACTGCTCAGTTCAGCAAGGCAGTGGTGAGGTGCAGCATGCTGCCACCATAACTATGCCATCACCAGCATTGGTGCAGCATTCTAGCCTGGCCAGTGCTGGGGCCACGGTCGAAGACATGGGCAACTGGGGTCAGGGGCTGCGGTGCTGCCGCCATATCTGGCCTCCCCCCATGCTCCCCCCCACTTGGAAGTGAGATGAAACTCCCCAGCAACTCCTGGAGAGGAAGAAAAAGCACAGGGTAAAAAGGGACCAGCTCACCTCCGAGCAGTCTCTCTTATTGGCGTGGAGGGCATTTGGGAAACACCCCTAGCACCCCCCCTATGAACCCAGCACAAATCCCCTTCCAAAGTGCCCCCAACCTGTATTTCAGCCCTGGGGCACTCATGGCCCTTGAAGTTTGGTGAAGACTTTATCTATGCAAGTGACCCATTAAGAAAACAATAGCCCAGGCTGATAGCTCTTTAACTACTCAGCCTCCCTGAGCAGCTCTCTGGGGTGAGGGGTTTCTTTCTAACTTCTTTAGGGTTTAAAATTATTAAATATTATGTTGGGAAAAGAAGAGGAAAGGAAAGGTGGTACTCAGAATCTAACCTAGCACAATTATTGTTTGCAGAAGGTTTCTATGTGAGACTAGCCTGTACTGTCTTTCAGGAAGTGATGTGATGGTGTGGTGGTATTAGGTCATAGGCTGGACTTGATGATCTCAGAGGTCTTTTCCAGTCTCAATAATTCTGTGTGATTCTGCGATCATGTTTTCAAATCTCTGTCAGTGTCTATGAGCATGTGGTACGTTCTAGAAGAAGAAAACTGTTTAAGTGGACAGGTTCTGTCCCAGTTATGGCTCATCTCTTTATGATTTGTCTCAAAAAGCAAGCAGGTCCTGAGCGTAGAGGGCAGACAAAAGGTCTTCCAAGCAAATATTAGCCATTAAGGTCTATTCAGTGGAAATCTGCTTGCATTTTATTGAGTATTCATTCACTTAGACATTTAAGGCAGAACCTATTGCCAGTGGGTGATCTAAACACTTTCTGGCAGATCCTGAGTGAAATCAGTATGACTGAGGTTTGTGAAATAAAAAAACTTACCTCATGCAATGCTCTCCAACTGTAGTGTATGAACCAGATGTGGATCAGAGCACAAACATGGGCTGAGATGCACTGAACACTTGTGAGTGGCTCAGCTGAGAAATACCTGGAGCAACCCAAACTTGCCAAACTAAGGAAAAGAAAGTTTATTTTAACTTCCTGCTGGTCATACTGCTGCAGCCTGCTCTGTAAGACAGAGAATGTATTCAACAGGTAGAGAACTTGTCTCTGGGGGACAATGGAGATGACTTAGTCTTTGGGACCAAGTCTGGCAGGATCTTGAGGTACAGTGGTTGATTTTTGTAACCAGCATTTGACAGTTGTGCACTCTCAGACTTATGCCCCTCAAGGAATAAAGTAATACTTGTTATAATCAAGGCTTTGTCAAAATATTGCAATAATGTTTAGAAAAGATATTTCTACAATTCTTCTATAATTCATCTTAGGAAGACAGTGTCCAGGTGGAGATTCTTGAAGGAACTGACTACCTAGTACCTCCTTTATAAAATAATAACAGAATCACAGAATTATTCAGGCTAGAAAAGACCTCTGAGATCATCAAGCCCAGCCTAGGACCTAACATCATTACATCAGCTAGACCATGGCACTAAGTGATGTGTCCGGTCTATCCTTAAACACCTCCAGGAATGGTGACTCCGCCACTTTCCTGGGCAGTCCATTCCAGTGTCTGATCGCCCAAATTATTTAAAACTGATTTATATCTAATTTTAAAGAAAAAACCCAACCAATCTATTGTTGTCTATAAGAGGTTACAGGAGTGGTTTTAGTTTGTATCATGAAGTACTGCTTTCATTAGGATGTTAACTGTTTAAAAATCAGCTCCATGTATTGCTGGTTTTCAGGCAACTTACAAACTACTAACTTAACAAACACTGTTCTACACCAAGGTGCTGCCTACTGTAATGTAATGACAAATGGTATTTTGGTAATGCTACATTTCTATCAGAGATGTTTCAGATTACTGCAATATATTGTTCTGATAACCCACAATAGATTGCAGGATTACCACTTGAGAAATAGAATACAAACTGCACCTCTCCTACTGATGTGGCTTGTGGACACCTTCCTATACAATCTATTCCTTCTCTAGGATGTTTCTTGGATCTGGAAATTCCTGAATATGAAGCATGAGGTATAGTTAAAAAGTAAATAAATATTAAATTTCCCTTGGTCTTTCCCCTTAGCATCATATATTTTTTGACAAGCAATCACTTTATCTCACATAGTGTGCCTGGTCGGACAGTTAAAACAAGAACCTGATCCAGCATCTGAATCTGTAATGTCAAAGATGATACATTTTCAAGACCACACACTAAGAAGTTATTTTAAGGTCTTAATTTTAATTCAAAATAGGAAAAAAAGAAATCAAAACAAAAAGCTTCTGGGGTCTCATTTTAAATGACCACTTTAAAATACCAAATGTGACAGTCTAAGTACTAAAAAAAAGCAACAGAATTGTTTAATAATTCAATTTTTAATTTCCAATACATAATCACAGAATTATTAAGGCTGGAAAAGACTTCTGAGGTCATTAAGTTGACCCTATGGGTTTATGCTTTTCTGAAAAAACAGTATTGCCTACCTACTACAATGTCTGTGTTAGTCCTAGCGGAGGTGCCACATGTTGGAAAAAGACTTCTGTGTACCCACAGTGTTTCATAATCTTTTACCTTCTGTGTTGTGGAATTAACCTGGAAATGTCTAATTTTAAAGGAATTATTTAAAATTGTCATGTGACTGCATTCTTTTCTAACCCTGTGTGAAAACTTGTTCCCTTCTACTTACCACTAGAACTGCAATTTCTCTTGAAGTGTTTTAACTATCCATAACATCATGCCAGGTCACATCAAATCATTCGCGCTCTGAAGAGACCATGTAAGCTACACAATGTGACATGCTTGCTGCATCATGTCACAGACCTTCAGACATGTTACAGTTTTTTTCAAAAATGAATGTGGAAGTTACCATGGCTACAAACCCTCTTTATTCAGTTCATATTTGAGACACTTTTAAACATTGAGTAAACAACCCTTGCTTTTCCAGCAACACCACAGCAAGTGTTTAAATTGTGCTTATTGTCAAGGTTTGCAGATGAAAAAACTCCCAGCATGTCTCCATGGGTATTTATCAGCTGTAATTTCTCTCACTGGGATAAGTGTACAATGTGAAGAAAGAGACTTTGTCACCATGTAAATAGCAACTAAGAGGACTAGAAAGAAGCGTTTTGTAGCTGCTGTATGACTGGATGACTCCAGTTTACGCTTACAGGCTCAGTGGCCCTTAAAGGTCAAGGTGTGGGTGAGTTAGAGAAGTGCAATGTGTGGAGAAGAAGACAGTGAGTGCCCTGTGAATGTCAGCTGTCATTCTTGCTCAGGAATTACGAGTTACATAATGGTTCTCATTCTTTCCTTACCGTTAATCACAAAGACATTAGTGCAGAGCAGCTTGTCAGGAAACCCTCTGTTCTGTCCTGTGGTGAACTGTGTGATGGAGAAGCTTTACACCATAATACTAGTGGGGTTTGCTAATTTTATCAGTGAAATTGTTTTACCTCCTTTAGCAGGTTGTGAAGATGATGCATTGCAATTGATATCATGAACAGAAAAGGGTAAAATAGTTCAGAATGTGAACTCCATGAACCTGAAGCCTATTTGCTCTCCTGCCTGTGTGGAAGGTAGTTAGCTGAAAGTAGGATTCAGCATGTTTGTTCAATATGATGTTCCTCTAGTCCACACCTATGTCTTTGATTGTGGCCAGCACTGAGTAGACTCAAGGGAAGTTAAAAGATTTTGAGGGAGCAGGATGTGGGTTATGATTCCCCACTCATCTTCTCTTGATACCTCACTGTTGAGTTAGCATAGATCTCTACTGAGGATAGAACTTAATGCAGATGGATTAATAAAATCAGAAGAAATCCCGTTCATTTATCTTAGTATGCTACTGTTTCACTCTCTTTGTTCTCATTTCTTTTTCTTTTTCCTGAAGGCAGAAGTTTTTATTTGCAGTATTCTGGTGTTCTCCCCCAGCAAGTTCCAAAGTCTGACACTCTTTCTATGGAAGCTTGTATGACTATCTTTTGAGCTTGCAACCACAGTATGTCACACAACACATTATAATGGAATATTAGCAGCATGGGATCTTACTCTTGGCTACATAATTCTGCGTGAAAAAAAGTCTTTAGATTCTGGTTTCTTGTTTCTGTAGTAAGCAAATCACAAAACCTTATCCTTGAGTTGAGACAATAATTATTTTTTCAATTTTCTCTTAATGTGAAGGGTGCCTCCAAAAATAAGACATGTAGTCTCACACTTAGTCTAGCAATGTGACTGTTGCTTCCCATGAAGTGGTAGTGTGCCTTTACCTTAATACAAGGAGACATTGAAGAAGCTGTGGAGGTGGCTTCCTCTGGGATAGAAACATGCAACTGAAAAAGACACACAAAATGTAGATAGTTCTTCCAGTGGTCACAACACCTTCTTGGTCCCACACCACATGAGTACAAGCGAACAGCAAAAGGCTGGAATAAGTGGCATGAGGGTTACATATATTTGAGGACCAGATGTGGACAGGCAGTTGCTCATATTTGCACTTTGCTGATCACAAGAGTAAGAACACATAGAGGATAACCTTATAGAACAGACCACTAAGTGACATCTAGGAATTTCTTTTAAATTTAATTTCCCAGAGGAGCCTCACGGTGGCCGGAAGGAGGAGTCTCGGCGGGACTTTTTAAACCGCGTCGCAGCCGCGGCACTTCATTTCCCAGAGGAGCCTCGCGGCGGCCGGAAGGAGGAGCCTCGGCGGGACTGTCCTTGCGGCATTTAAGGGTAGGAACCTCTAAGGAGCACGGCGACCAGGAGTAGGCAAACAGGGTCATAGTGAGGCAGTTTGCGCGGCAGTTCGCGCAGGCA
>JAOXOE010027934.1:0-17208 GCA_028565055.1 Phoeniculus purpureus | reverse complement strand
GGAAGAGAAGCCTCTTAAAGCAACAGGACGTTTTCTTTCCTTCATAAAAGCACAAACCTGTAATTCTGAAAATTCTAGGGGATGCCTCAACAGCCTGATCTGTGACAGCAGAACACAGAGGCGCTGTGACTTACAAGCACAAGGCTGGCTGAAAAGATTACCTGATGACCCTGTAGAAATGACTACTGACGGGAAAAAGCCTTCTTATAGATCTCATGTGACAGACCAAACGGAGATGATGCTACAGAAGCCAAAAGAACATGAGGAGAAATCAAGGGCCTCTATAAAGAAGATGCGGTAGATAAGGGATAAATTTTGCCACAAAGGCAACCCGTGCAAGCAGCCCCGGGTGCCCTCAGTGCATCATCTCACTTCTCAAAGAGCAAAACAACTAACCCAACAAATTTAGCCCATTAATGGAAAACTAAGCAGTAGGCTTATGCACCTGGACTCCCAGAAGAACCAAAACCAGCACAACCCACAGATAACACTGCTGTGCATGTATTTTGCTGGAGATTTCAGTTGTGACTCTTGTTTTGCGAAGAAGCAACACTAATTTATTAGGATGCTCAGAGAGCTGTATCATCTAGGCTGGAGCACACCAGCTACCTATGCATTTACCTTCTTTCTTCTGAATACAAGGTTTAGCAACTGAAGTCTTCACTTTTTGTGAGATTAGTCTGTAGCAGAGATGTATTTAACTATGTTAACCAAGGCAATGGACAGACCAAGTTATTGCACGAAAGCAATTAATACTGCATTCATCATGTATCCCATGTGTCTCTCACTGTTTCACTTCCACAACTTCTATCTTCTCATCTGCAAGGATATGCATTTTCTTAAACCACAATGTTAAAGCTCCAGGAAATAACCTGTTTGAGGTGACATGAATTTTTACACCCGTGATGGTGAAAGGATGCAGATGCAGAAGTCAGGCAGACAGAGCCCACAAGTTACCTACTGGTTCTCCACCTGAAGGAAGAAAATCTCCAGGTCAGCCAGGTTACTTCTCCCTTCCCAGCCCACCCCAATTTCATCAAAGCCACAGTGGCAGTGCTGGCTCTTGTAAGGACTGGAGATACAGTGCCAGAGAGCCCAATGTCGGTAAACTTCACCTTCCTTTATCTCTGCTTAGGGCATTAGCGCCTCATAAACCCACAGCTACCTGGTCTGAAATGAAAGCAAGCGGTAAATCATTTCCAAGAACTGGGAAAGTACTTCCCACAATCTTCCACCCCAAAAATGCTTTCATGATTCAGAAGCCTGTGATAAAAACAGACCAAACTGTCAAGCTGCTTTCACAGAGAATCAGTTTAAGTTAAGGAATGAGATTACATTGTGGTAACTCAAATTTAAACACTGGCAACCAGATCCTTTGCCCTTACTTCATACTTTATGTGGCAAAAGACAACGCAGTGAAGTAACTCAAAGTGCTGGAATAAGGCTGGAGTGCAAAGAACATTGCCTAGATGTTTACCCAACTTTCTTCAAATAAGCAGCCTTCAAGCAACTGTACAAAACACCTGACCGATCAATATCGAGTTGACCTTGTCAGCAAAATGATAGAGTCTCATAAAAGCTTGCAGTTCCTGTAAGTGACCTTTGTGCGCCCTAATGCTCTCCTCTGTACAAAGAAGAGCTCTTGTTCGACCTTCCCATCACTGCTCTGTCAAAGACAGGTTTTGCACAATGCTTAACACCCAAAATATTATCATAGAATCATAACGGACTGGAAGGGACCTCAAAAGATCATCTAGTCCAATCCGCCTGCAACAGCAGCATCACCTAGACTAAGTCACACAGGAACTCATCCAGGCGGGTCTTGAATATCTCCAGTGAAGGAGACTCCACAACCACCCTGGGCAGCCTGTTCCAGTGCTCCGTCACCCTTATTGTGAAGAAGTTCCTTCTTAGGTTGATGTGGAACCTTCTATGTTCCAGCTTACAACCATTGGCCCTCGTCCTATCACTACATGACATTGAGAACAGCCCAGTTCCATCCTCCCGACACCCACCCCTCAATTATTTGTAGACATTGATAAGGTCACCCCTAAGGTGACCTTATCATTGATAAGGTCACTTCTCCTCAAAGTAGCAAGCCTGAGGTTTGGAAGCAAGGAAAGCAACTCTCTTCTTTCAAACCATCCTGAAAGGCCACATATGGTTCCTTCCTGTAGATGTGTTTCTGTTCAGAACTTTGGCCTGAGAAAGGGTTGGCATCCTCCCCTATTCACCTTTTCGCAGCGTACAGCCATTAAGCAGTAGCCTGTCCTTCATACAGTCATGTGTATGCACGAACTCACGTACAACAGCGTGTGCAGCACGTGTTGCCTGCTCTCTCCTTTAGGTACGTGTAGGGACCCTCTACTGCAAACCATTTCTTGTGTTAACTGTGCGTGTGTTTTGGTGGAGGGAGGTGTACGCTTTTTTTTTGGCGGTCGTTCAGTGTCTCGACTTTGCAGGTGTGAAGGAGAAGATCTTCAGCAGTGTCTTGTGAATGCTTTGTGGGTGTAGGCTGTATTTGCCTGAAACGCTGCTCTTTCAGAACTGGAAGACAACACCTTTATTTGGGGTGTATTTAAAAAAGCAAATAAAACAAACTGAATGAAAACCAACTCCCTTCTCATTGATTTCCTTCTTTCCTGCCTTCCCCCGGCCCGGTGGCTACTTTACGGTAGGACTACTTTACAGTGGACGTCTCTCTTCCCCTAGAAGAACACAGAGGAGCAGCGTAAGGTGGAAGCCACAATTTCTGATGCTGTCACATCTCTGACTGCAATCTCTTTCTGTGGCTTCGTTTTCCTTGCAAAGCTCACTTCTTTGCCCCTGTTTTTCTCTAACATCCTGCTCCATAGAGTGTTTGGATGCTGGTTTCAAGCACTAGTGTGTTTGGGGCTGGCAGTGGGTTAGGTTTTGGATCACATGTTTGTTTTGAAGCAATAAATTCTAGTGTGGTTTGAGGTGGTAATATTACTTCAGACAAGTCTAGAGCTGCTAGAAGCAAAAGCCAGTGGAAACCACGGTACCAATGCTAGGAAAATCTTGAGGAACCACTGCTCTGCTGTTTGACTAGACCACAAGCTTCACTTCTCCCCTGTAGCGTGGAGCCGGTGGGGTGATTTAGCCATGCAATGTGGTGTTTTAGTTGGCAATGCAACAGGGCGAAGGACTCCAGGAGCATATTGGAAGTAGCTAAGGACAACCTGGGCTAGTCTGCAGTGGTAACCCAGTGCTAGGGAAGACCTGAGGTAGACCTATAGGCAGCAGTTGTGGAAAAACAGTTAACTTTCGCATCCCTTACATCTCTTATTCTTAAAACTAGCAAATGATAGTATGGAAATTGGCCGTAGCTCCCAAGAGCTATGTCTGTGACATTAGACCCAAAGTTTGCTCGTTTTCAAGTGGTCTTTCGTTAGCTTTTCTGAACTGATACAACGAGTGATAATGGAGCCCTTATCAATTGTCTGATCTCCTCAGAGGTAGGTGTAGGCACCTAATCTTTTCACCAGTTATGTTTAATGCAGAGTGTAACGCCTGCCCTTTGCAAGGACGACATAGCTGAGAGCAAGCTGATCTCTGAGAGCAAGCTGACAGCGTTTGGCTTATGGGTGTTGCCAAGATGTCTTCTGTTGTAACAACATCTGACGGTCACTTAGTATTAGGCAATAGTCATCTCCAGGGTTGTGGTGGAAGTCATTTTAGATGTGACTCTGGGCCCAAAGTACCTTAGCAACAAGTCACAGCATCAACTTTTGGACAACACTTCTGTAAAGGCAATGTGCTGGCAAGGTAGGCTGGCTACGTCTATGCTGGGGGAGTAGTGCATGGCTAACTGCTGTCATCCTTCTTTGTAACCAAGAGTCTGCAAAACCAAACCTCTTTGGTTGTCAGATATGCTGAACAGAATTCTTGTGTTTATGCTGTTTAAAAGGGTGAGTAATGAGTTAAAAAGAAAGTGCAGCAGCTTGTGCAAAACCACAGTCCTTCACGCTGACCTCTCTGTGGTCGTACACTTTCAATACAGGAAAACCCCCCTGTGAACGTTCAGCCAAACTTAGTTTTCCAGTATGTGTCTAGCCCCAAACTGGCTGTTGAGGGTGTGACATTCACATTCCAAACAAGTCTTGCAGGTTCAGGAATGCATTACACGGACCTACAGCTAGGTGTCTAGGCTTCACCTTCCCCCGTGGAGGAGGCAGACCTCTGTAAATGGGTTAGATAATCAGCCTCGGGAGGTACAGGTACAACCAAGCATTTTTGCAACCAGTGAACTGACATTAAGCAAAATAATCTGAAAATTTGCGTGATGATAGTCCCCAAATAGCAACCTCCTTTAGGTGCAGGAGGCAGCTGCCCAGGGCAATAGCCTGCAAGGAACAACTGGAGTTTGAGGAGCTAACAGCAACCGAGGTGGGAAAATGAGCAGCTGCTCTTTGGGGAGAGGGTGGCAGAAAACGGAGACAGCTTCTGCACTATAGTGCTTTACCCCTTCCTATTCTTTCCTCCTCTTTGCTCTGTAGTGTAGGGGTGACAGCCCTTTTCTTCACCAGTGTTGTGGAGACACTACTCCAGCTGAAGCAACATCAATGTGACATCTCTCTGCTCCTGTGCGCTCACACACAGTGTCTCCACTTGAAGCCTACTCTTGTCCCTTTCATTTAGTGACACCTTGTGAAATACCTTCTGATGGCATTTCACCGAAGGAGCTTTTCTGTAGGATGATTCAGGCCCATTAGCTGCTTCTGCAGGAGCTGAACAGCCTGTGATCCAGTACATCTGGTTAGCAGGAGGAGCTGGCTTGGTCTCAACAGCGTCGTGAGAAAGATAGTTCTTGTGTACTGTAGCACTTGCCAGTGGCATGTGCTTTTGGCACCCTTCAAGCTCTTGTCTGGCCGTGCCTACAAGTGATGAGGCTTTGAATCATCTAGGCAAAAACGATCCTTTAGAAAGAATCGGTTTGGAAGAAGTTTGGATCAGAGTGTCACAGCGATCAGGTTTGTGCTGTTGGTCCGTGCGGTGTGCGGCAGCAAACTGCTGTTGGGCAGGTGTGCCTTAGGGTGTGAGGGGCACACATACGCAATGCGCTGCTTCAGCAGGAGCAAATCAAGGGGTACCTGAGTGGAGATCTGACATTATCACCTTACAGCTCTGTGTCCTTCTCCAGTTTGAGAAGATATCCTGTTGGATATCTTCTCCAGTTTGAAAGGCCACCCACAGCTGAGCAGGTAATTATGTCTGTGTCGTGACACAACTAGTCTTCTGTCCACATATCCTAGAGCCATGACGTAAACGACAGGGATCCTACTTGTGATGATTCTTGAAGACTCTCAGGCTCTTCAGGTAGTCTTTACCTTAATCATGCAGAGATGGCTTGAGCAAGCAATCTACTATTGAAGACATCCCTTGTTGAAGCATCCACAACTTCTCTGGGTGAGCTGATCTGCTGTCTCACCACCCTCACTCTGAAGAACTTATTTCCTACTTTTGACCTCAGTATTTCTGTTTAACCTTTTGGTTTAAAGTCATTACTTTTTATATCACTACAAGGCCTTAAAAAAAGTCCCCCTCTAGCTTTTTTGAAGGCACCCTTTAGGTGCTGGAAGGTTGCTGGAGCCATCTCTTCTGCAGGTGGAACAAGCTCTCTCAGCTTTTAAGGTGCATCATTTACCCAGTCAGAGCCAGACAAGACCTCTGCTTTCTGTCACGTCACACACTGAGAACTGTGAATACCAGTGAACAGCTGTGCTGTTGGAAAGTGAGAACAGAACTTCTAAAAAACCAACAGTAAAGGTTGTGTTTCTGTGAAAGCTCATGCTTGTCTTTGAGGTGGTTCTAGCTAAAACCTCCTGTAATGCGTTTTTGAAAAAGGACTGTTTAGTTCTTGCAGAAGACTCATTTAAGACCATAGACCAAATACTTTAAAGTAGTATTTATCCACCTACTGAGTACAGAGGCAAGACCATATCTGGCTACAGCCTCTGGCGTCTTGTAGTACTCTGTGACTGTCCTTAGGGTTGGAGGGTTGTCTGGTCTTGCATGTCTCAGAGCACTTAGGAGTCAAACCCTACTGAGAGAAGACGTTATTCAATGCATGGGTGTTACTGCTGCAGTAAATGACTGGTTTTCCTGATTTGCCATCAGATTTAAGGAAAGTAGACACCTTTTAGGTTGGTGTCTAACAAAGCTATACCCAATGAGGACTTCTGCTACTCTAACATGCCATTTGATCTTAGTCTTGATGCTTGTAGTAATGGGGCAAGCTCTCTCTACTGCTCCTCTGAAGAGAAGTTCCTTGGGACACAGCTGTTTCACACAGCTGGGCTGCCTGGATCCACATCCCCTAACCACTAACTCTTTATGATAATCCATCTTTTGAAAGTGGCTGAAGACTGAGCTAGGAGTGTTTGTGGCAATGTACAACAGGACTGGTGGCCTCAGAAATTACTAAGCTTGCAGTCAAAATTGTACAGACATTCTGATTTGGAAAGACAGGATTCCTTCTCCCATTTGTATTTGCTTGCCAGTAAAATATGCTGCAGTCAGTGAGAACTTAAAGTGATTGGTCTTTGACGATGGCAGCCTGGAGACTGTCTGCTTACCCAAACTGGAACTTGTAGTTCCAGTTGGGAAACTGGGTGGGGGGAGACTTGGTATGGAACCTGCTCCATGCTTAACTCTCAGAGTAATGGATACGATGCCCTCAGCTAGGGGAGAACAAAGTGCTGTTCAGTTAGCTAACACATTGTAGTTTATTGGCAGCTGCTGTGAGTCCTTTTGAGGACTCATGGTGTAACCAAACCCTATTTTATCTGAATCTTTAGAACACTGCTAAATACCTGTCGTCATTTTTCTAGACAGATCTGTCATGTGTGAGAACGTTGGGTTAATGGCTGGACTTGATGATCTTAAAGGTCTTTTCCAACCTGAATGATTCGAGGACTGTGCAATCAGACGAGATATTCTTACTGTTCTCCTTTTGACACGTTTGTGAAGAGTTAACCAGCAGTTCTTTGGTGGAATCGGTGCCGTGCTTGAGCTGGTAGCTGTTAAAATAGGAACTTGCATATTACACAAAGGAAGAAATACAGAAAGCACTCAAACAACAAAGTTTAAGTGCTCTAGTTTCCAAGCACTTCCTCTGAGCACTCATGGAAGTATCTGGACGTTGACATGATGGTCTCATGCCTGCAGTTCAAAGCCCTTACAAGTCTTACTCCCAGATGGGATTTGGAGAGCCTTGTTAGTTACGTGTCGTACAGTGGCTCAGACTTTGACAAGCTCAAAGATGACCTTGGTGCTTGTAGACCTGTTTGCTTAGAGGACAGAACCAAGACTACTATGTGTTGGTCTTTTATAACCCTTGATTGAAGCTGTAAACAGTCATTTGGGAGACAAAGTTGAGGCAGCAGCTGAAGGAGGACATGGACTGCACGAGAACAGTTCTGAAGCAGAATCAGAAGTTTTAGGAACTGAAACAGTCTGAGCAGTTTTTTGGGGAGGCAAAATATCTGAGGATTAGTTTTGTAGCTGTGTCAGACTCCAACCTGTGGAGCCACTGGAGATTAAACATTTGCCCCAGCCTAAACAGGGTAAGTCACAGGGTATCTCTGATCTGCGCTTTGCTGGTAGCTTTGCTGGTAGTTTGCTGGTGGTCTTAACCATTACTTGTGTTACTTCAGCTGTGCCCTGTGCCTTACAGCTGCTCCATGCCCAAAATCCTGTGTAACATGGGCTGCAAACGTGGGGAAGATTGGGGCTGAAGCAGTACTTCTGCACCCCCTGGAGATGATCCTTGACACAAAAGCAATCTCTGGGTAGATACTTTTTTATGCCTCAGAAAAGTAAGAGCAAAATGGGACCTGAGACAATAAAACTGCATTTTGATCAAAACTATATTAATGTAGACAATTCTCTTCTTGTGAGGTGTGGAACATATCTGGAGTCGAGGCGAGGTAAGAACACACTGCCCACCATGTCAGGCCAGCAGAGGGGCTGTGACTTGGATTGGCTTGTGCGTGCAACTTTGCATCTAAATCAAGACAGTAACAGAATCACAGAACTTCAGAGTTGGAAGTGACTTTAAAAATCGAGTCCAGCACCCCTGCCAGAGCAGGACTGCCTAAAGCACATTGCACAGGGCTGCACCTAGGGGGGTTTTGAACCTAGGGGGGTTTTGAACATCACCAGAGAAGGAGACTCCACAACTTCTCTGGGCAACCTATCCTAGTGCTCTGTCAACCACAAAGTATTTCCTCGTGTGTAAATGAACTTCCTACGTTCCAGCTTTGTGCCTAATCTCTTGTTCTGTCACTGGGCACTCCTGAAAAGAGTTTGGCTCTGTCCTTCTTCCATCTAGCCTTTGTGTATATATAGACATATCATAGACCTTTACAGACTCCTCTGTCTCCTCCAAGCTAACCAGTCCCAGGTCTCTCAATCTTTCCTTGTAAGAGAGATGCTCCAGGCCCCCAGTCATCTTTGTTGTCATCTGCTGGACTATCTGTGATAGGTTCCCTGTCTCTCTTGAACTGGGTAGCCAAGAACAGTGCACAGTATTCTCAGAGGAGAAGGATGACCTCTAGACCTACTGGTCATCTTCTGCAGTGAAAGCAGTAGTCAGAAAACATCTGAATTAAATGACCATCATGAAACTGGCAGCTATAGCAAGGTATTCAGAGGGTGGAATTAGTTGTGAGGAGGGGAGTCTCTGAGATTAGAAGGCTTCTGTGAGGCTATTTAGTTCCCTTAGCCAGACCTACCATGTGGCCCTGCTGGCTCTTCAGTTCTTTTGCCTTTAGTTTGAGAACACTAGGGCTTCATCCAGACTGTAGTGCAGCCACATTCTGATGCCATAAAAAGAGCGTGCGCTCAGCAAGGCTGCTCTTCTCTTTGCTTTTAGCAAATCCTGCCTGTGGTCCCAGAAGCTTATAGAGTTAGGTTTCCCCAGAACACACTTGCTGGGTGGGTGACAATGCTCTAGGACAAACGAACACTCCTTTCTGCCTCATTTCTCTGCGAGAGTGAGCACGCAATATTAAATAAATGGCATCTACCGCTCTCACGTGGGTGACCCCTCACTCTCCAGGCTGGCCCAGCTATTTCCCAGCCTGTGTTGCCAAGGAAACCCTTCAAGGGAAATCTTTCAGCGACAGTTTTAATCTCCCCCCGCCCCCACCACCCCCCCAACAGAGAACTTGAGCAAATACAAGGAATGCAGCACAACTTGAGTACCCCGGGGGTTCTCATTCCCATCCTCTCCACTGTGTGTTGCAATCTTTGTCAGGGGAGATTCCCTCGACATCTCAAACAAACCTAATCGCTCTGCAATAGATTATCAATTTTGCTGTGGGAGACAGAAGAAGATCTAATAAATTTGACTTTATAGGTCTTATCACAAAGAGCCTTCAAGTTCTACCAGGTCATGCTCTGCTTTCAATAGTCTCTTTGGAAATGCAACTCCAGTGCAGTTGCTACAGGATGTGCCCACGCCCGTGCCAGCTTTTAAGGTGCTGCAGTGCACCTTCTGAAGAGGTGAGCTGTGCGTGGCCATGCAGGAGATAAAGTAGGCAGCAGCTGCCGTGTGCTTAGCCTGTGCCAACCGCAGCACTGCCTTCAGGCAAATGGCTGCAGTACTGCTGACCCCTGAGATTCTGCTGGCTGCGAGGAGAGTTCAGCTTGCAGCCAGAGTAGTCAGAAAGGTTGCTGTGGGTGATTGGATGAGAAGCAGGTGGCAGTGAATTAAGCATGGAACGGCCCTGGCTGGGTATGCTGTAGAGCTGAAAAAAGTGGTGACACTCCCTGTTGTCATCTCCTTTCAGCCCTTGACCTCTTGGGTTTCACAAATGCTTCTGGGCATGTTTTTGGTTGTTTTTCATTTGCAAGTCCTAAACGTGCTGAATCTCTGTTGAGTGAAGGCATGCGGCTGTTAGGCAGATTCCTTCACAGCCAGCTGTGTCCTTCTCTAAGGAATAAAGTGCATCTGGGTAAGAGGAAATCGGCACCTTTTCAGGAAGTACAAGCTCATGGTAACTGTGAGGTGTGTTTGTGAGTGGTGTTTGCTCAGTTTGTTTGCACTAATGGGGAGTAAAAAGGCAATGCTACGCTACCTCCGCCAAAGCTGGGTAGCTGGAACATGCAGAGTCTGCAGATGCACACCGTAGTCAATTGGCTTGCATGCGGGGATGCAGAAGGTAAGATGCTGCCGCTCCCTATAAATCTATCTTTAAAAAGAACAACCTCAGCAAAAAAACCCCCACACCAACCCAAAACCGAACCGTAGAGAGTTCTGGATGCTCTTTCCTAATGCCAAAACAGAATATTTTCAGAAGTTGGGTCAAGGATCTGCTTGGCTCCAGCTGAGTTAGCTCTGTGACTGGTGACAGCTGACCTTGCTCTGACAGAAAATGCTGAGAAGATCTGAAAGGCCGTTTACTTCTATAAAGAAACTTCTGGTTCAGAACTGAAGCATGTGGCAATGTAGAACATCGGGGAGCTTGGATGTTAGGCTTCTGGGAAGCCAGAGGTGAAGAGATTGTACCTCACGTGTGTGTAGTTGACAAATACACTTGGATTCTACCACTACTGAGTAGGGAAAAATAATAGAGCAAGTAGCAGCAGTCTTCATTTCATTGCAAGAATGAATCTTCATTTTTATTGTGAAGTAAAATGATATGGAAAACTGCATGGTGACACAGGTACAAGGAGATGTGAGAGGAAGATTCCTGCCTGGAATACTCCCTGCTCTCATGAGAGCTGCACCCTTCAACCACCCCAAGTCAAAGCTAAATGACGGCAGTCATTTACAGAACAGAAGCTGATTCAGAGGTGAACCTCGGTGACCTGCTGTAACTGAAATTAGAATACTTGCAAATGACACTGAGTCCTGTGGTTTGCTCCACTGCGGGTGCCCTCTCTCAGGATTCTGCTAAGAGCACAAAGCGCTGCTCAGCAGGTGGGCTGGCTGTTGACTAGTTCTGCTCTCCAGGAATAACTACTACATGGATCCTGTAGTCATGAGTTTTGGTGGTAGCTTATGATGCTTTTGCAGATCTGTGGCATTTTACTTCTCTTGGAGCCTTGCCTATGCCTTGCTATGGCTGTTAACAGAGCAAGGCACTTGCTGGAAAAGCGTAGTAGGGCCACCTCCACTTAAACGAAGCCAACCAAGAGTTAAAGGTCCAGAGGATGTAGTAAAGCAAGTCACGTGTGGGCAGCATTTGTTGGGGTTCAAGCGTTAAGTCTTCTTCCCTCCCGTACGTACCCACCAGGAGACAGATGCTGTGAGAGACTGGCAGAACTGTAATTGTGCCTGTTGCCAGAGGTGCCGTTCTGTTTTAACTAGAAAAGCTGTGGCTGTACGAGGGAGCGCTTGTTTTCTTCCCCGTGGTTGCTTTCAAAGCAAACCCAAAAAATGGTAAGCCGCAGATGTAAGATAAAGAAAAGTGTGGCCCAAGGACAGTTGGCTCTGCTGTTAGGAAATCTGAAGTTATTGTGGTCACATCCCTTGTAAGAAGTTGCATAATTTGACATGCATAAACTCAAAGCAAGTGCTCCATGGCTGGAAGTAGTCTAGCTTGAGCCCTTCAGCTGTCTGTGTGTTTATTGCTCTTAAACTGCTCGTGCTGGGAGGGCAGAGCTGTTCTGAGCAACCTGCATTTGTAGGGGCTGATGGGCATACAGAGACCTCTGCAGTTTAGGACCTACAGTCTAGTCCTTCTGGAAGAGGTTATACATCTTCTCCAGTTTGATTTTTCTTAAGTTTTCTGTACCCCCCCTTCCCTCACTTGACGGGCATCTCCCGATGGGTAGTGACTAAAGGGTGCGCACTTTTTCTTCTGCCTTATGGGGCAGTTCCTTGAAGAAACTGTCGTGTTATCAGCAATTTATTTTATACCACTGCAGACGACTTTACCAACTAGAACAGGGAAGGACTGGTAGGAAATTGTGGCAATTTGGAACTGGAGTTTAAAAAACAAGACATTAGAGGGAAAGGCAGCTGGGCAAAACAAGAAAACCTGGAATTGGCTACAGCCATAAAGTGGAAGTTCTGCTTCATGACACTGAAGGTGGCTGATGTTTTATTCACTTACTAATGATTTTTAATTGGGAAGAAAGAATTAAAAAAACCCCAAAGCTAAAAACTTTACCATCAAAACCAACCTCTCTTCTCCATCCTCAGTAATAGAACCACTTGAAAACGCAAGCCAGTGTGATTTGTGGTACGCCTCCGCTACATATTGTAGGTGATGTGGATGCCTGGGGCCAGGGCTGAGCAGCTGAGGGTGCCCACACACTGATCTGAGCTCATCTCCCAGGTACAAGAGCAGCAGAGCCCTGTGAGGCATGGTGGGGAGCTGCGATTAGTTCCTTTCCATCAGCCCAGGTAATTCACGTCAGTGCAGTGTCTTACCAGGACAGCAGCATTTTTACACGTGTAGTTAACCCAGACACCTCTGCACCACACCTTTCTGTGCAATTGGTATGTGCCTGGAGGTGCTGAGGTGCAGTTTTGAAGACATATGGGCAGACACAAACTGAAATTGATGACCAGGTCTCAGGTTGCTCTGAAAAATGTGACTGCAAGCTCCTCTGCCGTCCCATACATCCCCCCGTGCCTCTGCGTATTGTCAGTGCTCAATGAGACCATCTGGGACTTGATTTATTCCAGCCTTAATGATTCTACAATTCAGAGATTTCAGAGTTGTTTACCTTCAGCAGATGTGTGTGTGGACAAGAGCGTCTCACTGCTCAGAGCATAGTTCATCACAGTATCACAGTATCACAGTATTACCAAGGTTGGAAGAGACCTCATAGATCATCATGTTCTTATCTGTCCCCCCTCTGCCCATTCTCTCACCTGTTGAAACAAAGCTCTGTCCATTGACCCTTGCCTGCTGTGTCCAGTCTCTTGGACTGGGCTGTCGCCATCTGTGTTTGTTCAGAAGTGCCCAGCTTCTGCTGGAGTTGGTTGACTTTACAGGTCTTGAGTGGAAGGGAAGGCTGCAGCAAAGTTTGGAAAAGGGATGTTGTTAGAGGTGTGAGAGACAGAAACCAGGCCAGTTTTTTCTAGGGGTTCATAAATACGGACTGTAGAAGCATAATCTGGGTCACAAGAGACCCCTCTCTAGTCCAGCTACTACCCTGCCACAAATACATAACCTACTATATCAGGTTGTGCAGAGCCCTCTCCAGCTTTGACTCTGAGCACTGCCAATGTTTCACAGCTGCTCTGGGCAGCCTGTGCGAGGGTCCTGCCAGCCACATCGAAGTATAGCTTTGTGTCTAAATATAGTCTCAGTCTAAAACCACTGCCCTGTGTCTTGTTTCTACATCTTTCTGTCCCGTATCCATCTTTCTCAAGCCCCCTTTAAGTATTGAAAAGCTCCAAGATACCTCTGGAGCCTTCTCGTCTTCACACTGAACAACCCCAGCTCGGCTTTCGTTCACAGGAGAGGTTTCCTAGCACTGACCATTTTTGTGGACCTCCTCTGGACCTCCCTGTCCAGCAGCAAGCTGCAGATGCTGTCTCCTGCTGTAAGACATGACCAAGCTAACAGGCCTCACAAAGAGCTGAACGCAGCGTGGTTTGGCAGGTTTTTTTTGACGTTGGCTGGTCCTTCTTACTCCTGAACAGTAAAAGATGCTCTCCCCCTGCCCTGCGCTGGTTCCTCTGGCAGAAGGACTGTCAAGGAGCTAGTGCCTGTTCCACTGAAGTTTAAGTCTCTTGAAGTTCAGAGAGAGGTATGAAAAATACGCCTTCACGACATCAGTCGCTGTGCGCTTGTCCAAGGTCTCTCTCTACCCTTCCTCTCTTCTTGCATTGCTTTGGTGGGTACAGTCCCTTTTGAAGAAAGGACGAGCTATCAAGCATAAAAATACCCGGGGATCTTTGTTGATGAGAAGCTCAATACGACCTGGTGACGTGCATTTGCAGCCCAGAAAGCCAAAAGTGTCTTGGGCTGCTTCAAAAAAGATGTGCCCAGCAGGTTAAGGGAGATTATTTCTTCTGCCCCCACCATGCTCTTGTGCAACCCCAACTGGAGTAGTGTTTGGTTCTGGGGCCCTCATAAGAAGGACAGATGCTAGCTTGAGCGGGTCCAGAGGGAGTGTGACAAAGATTATCAGAGCACCTGTGCTATAAAAACAAGCTGGGAGAATCAGGGTTGTTTAGTCTGTAGAACAACTTATTGTGGCCCTCCTCCAGTATTCATAGAGGGCATACGGGAAAGCTGGGGGACATCTTTTACAAAGGCACGTAGTGATGGGACAAGGGGTAACAGCTCTGAACTGAAAGCAGGTAGATTTAGATTAAATGTGAAAAAGAAATTTTTCAATTTGAGTGGTGAGACACTGAAACACTTGGCTCAGAGAGGTTGTGGCTGCCCCCTCCAAGGACGTGTTCACGCTAGGTTGGATGTGGCTTTGAGCAACCTGGTCTGGTGGAATATGTCCTGCCCATGGCATGAGGATTAGAAAGAAGTCCCTTCAAACACAACACAAACGTTCTGTGACTTTGTGAAACGACCTGCTGTACGTAATTGCACTTGCACTTGCACTTGCAGCGTGAGTCACGGTGGCTCATTCACTGGGAGAATCTTATATCGTATCGTCTCTTCAGTTCCGCTCTGGCAGCGCTCACCAGCTGCGAACACAGAGCGTGGGGTTTGTGCAGCTGTGTGTGCTGCTTGAGCCCGTGCAGCTTCTTGCACGGCTGGTTTAGCGGCTATGACGTGCTGTCAGCTTGTAAACAGCGACACTCCAGAACCTGAAAACGTCGCTGGGCTTTCAGAGGGTTTCAGTTTTGTTGTCACTAGTGTGCTGAACGTATCCTCTGAGCCTTTTCTCTTACTCAGCTGTCATTCTGAGCTACCACATGGGGTTAATTATTTGCAGCCTGCTACTCACTCTCCTAAACCCTTCGCTAAACTGCAAGCGTCTAAACAGTTCCTTCTGTCAGCTTAGGGTCAGTTTAGCGACTAAAGAGAAGCAGAAAGATGAAGAGCGGAAGCAAAAGCAAAGCTGCACTCCGTGAGTGAATTAATTCATTGGAGAGGTGAAAGCTGCGTTTTGTTCAAGTGCTAGTCTTGGTCTCACTTCTCGTTTTGTAGTCCCTGGCAGCCAGTGAAGGGGAGACAAGTTACAGCGCTGAAACCCCTCAATCTGTGTTTTCCCTCTCCAGCATGCGGCCACGTAGAGCAGGAAGAGCCGAACCGAACAGCTTGTCTCTCTGCAGTTTGTCCCGTACCCACATCACCTCAGGCTATTGTAGGAGATGTGAACAAGAACCCCCGAAACCCAGGGTTTATACTGCAGCTCTAGCACTTGATAAGAGGCAGAAAACTTGGTCTCCTACTCACCTATGTGGAATCCTTGGTATCCTTTCTGGACGTGCTGGTGCTCAAGCGCGCTGCTGCTTTGAGTAGTTTCTGCCCTGAACAAGGAAGTGCTGAGGCAGGGCAGGATGTGCAGCAATGACTCAGATACTGAGGCAACGAGTCCTGACTAGTTGAAGAATAAAATGAATTGCAGTCAGTGCTCACTACAGTGTGCTCAGCCGACACAAGGGCTTGTTAACTGCCGCTTTGCCAATAGCAAAAGCTCAGGAACATTCAGTAATTCACCTTCCATCTTTTACCAAACTTGAACTGATTCTGATAGTGTAACTTTGTGCTATTGCAGCCCTTTGTAGAAGGTCCATTTGCCTTTTGTACAGTAGAGCATATGTCACTGTTGGAGGATTCCCTTGTGCGAATGCACCGCGTGAAGGTGCTCAGAATATGCATCCTGGTGGTGCTTTTGAACAACTCTTGTCCCTTTTGTCTCCTTAGCTCAAGCAATGCTTTTGGATAACTCTCGTCTCTTAGATCAGGCACTTGAGACTTTGCTTGGCTCTTAGGAAAAGAAAATTATTTTACAGGACAAATCAAAACACAAAAATGTAAGCATTTAATTTAACGCTCAGCGTGAAAAAAACTAAGATTAAATGGAATTTATTAGTATTGAGCCGTAAGTTAAATAAGTAAAGAAACTCCTAGGAAATAATGTCTGTGCTAGAAAACAAAGTAACACTCACTAAATTAGTCAGTGTCCTGGATTAGATTGTTGTGCTAATTGGATTCATAGCACCACTTAAATTGAGAAAATACTTGTGATTTCAGAGTTATTCTCAGTTTGAAACTGAAGCACAAATGTGGAATGATTCTGAGACTGAGATTCCTGAACAAGGCACTTCTTCACAGTGACAGAGCACTGGAACAGGCTGCCCAGGGGAGTTGTGGAGTCTCCTTCTCTGGACATGTTTAAAACCCACCTGGACATGTTCCTGTGCGACTGGATCTAGGGGATCCTGCTGTGGCAGGACTAGATGATCTTTCGAGGTCCCTTCCAATCCCTGATGTTCTGCGATTCTGTGAAAACCATATAAGGCCATGCCAATGTAATGAGAAAGATATATTGCCCCCACCATGCTCTTCTAAAAGATCATTTCTTGATAGGATACTACTTGGAGATCTCTTCTTGCATCAGAGCACAGGTGTTTTTCATGTTAACACAGCTGCTGGAATCAGACTCCAGATATGATGTCCAACTGCAAGTAAAAGAAAACCACTCCATTACCAAGATCATCTAGGATGTGATGGTGTACCTTTAATGCTCCATATGCCAATTCCTTCTTTATGCGCGTGAGCATGTCTTCAAGATATTACAGAGCCATGCTAAATTTAAACTCTTCACTGAGGTAATTCCTCAGTGTACCCACTGATTTCAATAATCATTTTCACTACAGACCTTCTAAGTCCTCTGTTTTGAGCACACTTTCTCTTGCCTTTGGTGCATAGGCATAAGTGCCACTTAGCACAAAAATATCCTGAGAATTGAAAGGCTGCTGTGCTCCAGATTTGTGCTCATGTGTGCTCTCTCTGCCCTTCCGTCCTTGTCTCGCTTTATGGCTGTCCTTCCTTCTTACAGGAGGAGGTAGCCAATCTGGTTTACTAACGTATTCTTTCAAAACTGCTCAGGGTACAGCAGTCACAGACACATGTCTGGTAATGGGCTGAAGTGAATCTTGTGTGGCTGGAGGGGCATGGCCGTACTCCTATTTCCAGTTAGATCTGCCAGTGATCACAGAATCATGGGGATTGGAAGTGACCTCGAAAGATCATCTAGTCCAATCCCCCTGCCACAGCAGGATCACCTAGACCAAGTCACACA
>JAOXOE010027933.1:0-17209 GCA_028565055.1 Phoeniculus purpureus | reverse complement strand
TGAGCTCTGTGGTAGGGGTTGGACTTGATGATCTATTAGGTCCCTTCCAACCCTGGTAATACTATGATACTATGACAGCCAGCAAAGCCATTGTGCAATATTAGACCCATCCAGCATTCAGATGTGTCATTCCTGATGTATCTACAGCTAACCTTTGACTGCAAGCCGCTTTCAGAGAGCCCTGAACTTCTGTCTGGAGTGAGCGGGTCTAAGTTCAGCAACTAATTTGAAAGTTTACCACTTTTGAATTGCAAATCTCACTTCTCACATGTCCCATTAATGTTTAAACTGCTGAGCACACCAGTTTCTACCCACACTCTTGTAGCTTAAGAATATGTCAACTAGGGGACAGTGTACTAGGCTTCAGAAAGCCACAGGACTTCTGAGAAAACTGAGGTTCTCAACAAGACCAGCGGTGGGAAGTAGTATTTGCTAGCTACAGAAGCACCAAGAGATGTAGAGTTGTTCAGCTCACTAGCAGCAGAAAAGTCATTCCATCTTCATGACCCCATCACAGGAGTTCCATGGCTATTTCAAGTCCCATCTCAATACACCCTAAGAGGTGGGAGACAGGCTCCTTGAGGAACCACCCCTGCAGTGCCTGTGTCAAGGGGTGGAGCAGCCACTTTGCATCCAGAGCAGATGGCATGGAGCTGGGCAGCCCAAGCAGACCACTACAAGGAACCAACAGCTGCAAGTGAAGATTGGTGTTGTCCAGAGACTCGCTGTCCATACTTCCCTGCTCGCTGCTGTGGAAGGAGGCAGATGCAGACAGTTCAGGAGGCACTGAAGAGGGGACAAGGTCCAACAGGGAACTCCACTGACATGTCGCTGTCACTCTCTGAGTGACATGCTCTCATAGCTTCCATGCTGCTTTCCATCAGCTGAAGGTGTAGCTTGCTGCCACATCAGCGATTTTCTTTCTTACTTATGACTCCATCCTCCCATGAGTGCCAAACCCATCTATTTATAGGCCACATTTTTTTCTCCCACGTGCCTTTGTGCTTATTTTCCTTTCAGTTAAAAAGACAGGGAGGAAAAAACCCTTTTCCTCAAGTAAATCCCTCATTGACCTACATGCAAATTTGAGCAAATTCGAGAGCTTTCAACCTGTATGAGTAAGAGGAGAAAGTGCAGCAGGCTCTGCTGCTATTGCAACAGAGTTTTACTGCTGCTTAACAACTAGGCAATGAAGCAAAAGTCACAGGAGTTTAGAGGAAGCTCAGCTAAGCGACACCTGGGTGTCCTAGATGCTTGTTATCAGAGCCTTGAAAAGAGGGTGAAAGGTGACATAAGTTGATAATAGCAACAGCTGGGAAAGGCTGACAGGGCTAGGGAACCTGTCACCCTTCTCATACCAGTGTGTTTTGCTGTGGTAAAGCAAAGGGTGGACAGAGCTCACACACTGGAGCTGCTCATGCCACCAAGACATTATTCATCTATCTCAGATCAAAGGCATCTGCTAGGCAGAGAGCCAGAAATGCCTGTTAACTGCAATGCTGTATTTTATTGCCTTTGCAGGTCATTTCATGGAGTCATAGAATCATAGAATGTACTGTGTTGGAAGGGACCTCCAAAGCGCATCCAGTCAAAACCCCCTACACCAAGAATGGTCATCGCTCACCAGACCAGATTGCCCAGAGCCCCATCCAGCCTGACTTGGATGGCTCCAGCAATAGAGTCTCCACCACCTCTCTGGGCAGCCTGTTCCAGGGAACCCCCACCCTCAGATTCAAGAACTTTTTCCTGATGCTCTTCCCCCTCATTCTGGAGGGCCAGGAGAAATTTCTTGTGTCCCAGCTGGACTGAAGTCTCCCTGGCTGGCCTGGACAACTAGGCCTGTCCTGCCAGTCAGCAAGAAAAGGCCAACTGGCACTGGCTGACTGTGGGCACCAGAGGAATCTTCTGACATGACACTGTGATGCCCATGCTGTGCAGTGGGGACATCACAGCGTGACATCATGGTGATATCCCTGGCAGAAGGGAGTGGTCAGAAGAGAAATCACTTAAGAGTGCTTATTGCTTTTCACACTCTGTAGCAGTTTGACCATTAACCAGATAGGATTCAAAATAAACAGGAGGAGCTACAAGCCATAGTGCACCAGGGAAACTATGATAGAGAGCTATCACAGAAACATGCTAGGATGCCTCACACAACTGGAGTGCTGCAATCAATGGCTATGAGCTCTTCAGCAGGGATAGGCAGGGAAGGAGAGGTGGTGGGGTGGCCCTGTATGTTAGGGACTGCTACGAATGTCTAGAACTTACAGTGATTATGATAGAGTTGAATGCTTAGGGCTCAGAATTAGAGGGAAGGCCAACAGAGTTGATGCTGTGGTGGGGGTCTGTTATAGACCTCTCAATCAAGATAGAGAGGTAGACAAAACAATCTACAGGCAACTGGGTGAAGTCTCAACATCACTTGCGCTTGCGGGGGCTTTCAACCTCCTGGATGTCTGCTGGAAATACTACATAGCAGAGCATGAACAGTCCCAGAGGTTCCTGGAATGTGTTGATGATAACTTTCGGACACAGACTGTAAGTGAGCCAGCTATGGAAGGTTGGTGGCCATCTTGGGCAAAGCAATCATGAGATGGTGGAGTTTTTAATTCCTAGGGAAGTAAGGAGGGAGGTCAATAGAACCACATCATTGAATTTCCAAGAGGGCAGACATTGACATGTTTAGGAGATTGGTCAATGGCATCCATTGGGAGGTAGTTCTCAAGGACAAAGGAGTCCAGGAAGGCTGGATGTTCCTTAAGAGGGGAATCTTCAAGGCACAGGAACTAGCTGTCCACATGCTTAAAATGAGCCAGCATGGTAGAAGACCTGCCTGGCTAAGAGAGCTTTGGGTAGAAACCAAGAAGAAAAGGAAAGTCTACTGGCTTATGGAAGAAGGGGCAGGTGACTCAGGAAGAGTGCAAGGTTATTGCAAGGACATGTAGGGAGAAAAATCAGAAGAACAAAAGCTCAGCTAGAACTTAATCTGGCCAGTATCATTAAAGATAATAGAAAGTGTTTCTATAAATACGTTAACAGTAAAAGAAGAGCTAAGGAGAATCTCCACCTCTACAGGATGCAGAAGGGAACCTTGTGACCAAGAACATGGAAAAGTGCTGAGTGCCCACTTTGCCTCAGTTTTTGTCAGCAATGCTTGTTGCTTGCTGAGGGTCCAGCTCCCTGAATTGGAAGACAGAGATGGGGAGCGGAATGCAGCCCCCATAAACCAGGAGGTAATGATCAGTGACCTATTGTGCCAAACAGATGTGCACAAGTCTATGGCACCACATGGGATCCACCCAAGGGTACTAAAGGAGCTGGCAGAAGTGCTCACCAAGCCACCCTCCATCATGTATCAACAGCCCTGGCTAATCAGGGAAGTCCCAGTTGACTGGAAACTAGCAAATGTGATGTCCATCAACAAGAAGGGCCAAAAGGATAATCCTGGGAACTACAGACCTATCAGCCTGACCACAGTGTCAGGGGAGGCTATGGAGCAGTACCATCACATGGCACAGACAGGACAACCAGGTGATCAGGCCCAGTCAGCAGGGGTTGATGGAAGGTGGGTCCCATCTGACTCACCTGATCTCCTTCTACAACAAGGTGACCTGCCTAGTGCATGAGAGAAGGGCTGTGAACATTGTCTGTCTGGACTTCAGGCTGGGATAACTACAGGCTGCACAGCCAGGCCCAAAGACTGTTTTCTATGCTGCTCTCTCTTTCACGTTTTCTTTTCCCTGTATAAAGATTGTATTTCAAAGCCTTTCCTAATGCAAAGTAATTGTTCACTGGGGGTCTTTTGCATGAAAAGAACTCTCTAATTAACACGTTACCGCATTTCCATTTGAAAATCTTGTAGTAAGAGACACATTTCAAGTTCTTCTTACCAAGTTATGCTTGGTATGAAGCACAGCCTGTTTTGAAAGCAGCTCTTTGATCTGGAGGGGTGGGTTTTTCTGAGGCAGGAGCTGGCAGAGCTCATTCAGAGGACTTCAAACTAGACTCGAGGTGAGGTGGGATAGTTGATGAGCGAGCACCAGTGGGACAGAGCTCTGGTGTGAATGAAAACCAGTGGCCCTCAGCTCCTCTGAGAAGGGAGTCACCAATTACAACTACTCTCCTTTTTTTCTTTCTTGAACAAGTCTTAATGCATGGGGGAGACTGGCTAGTCCTGGGTGACTCCCCTGATGTACCTTCATCCCCATCATCATTTTTTTGTCCCTCCAATTCCAGAGCCCCATACCGGTTGTGCAAGGGCAACCAGGAAGGGAAAGGGGAGGGATGCTGGGATGGGGTTCGCCTGCCTTGCTGAGCGGGGACCTGCTTCCATTCCCCCTTACTTCTTTGGTCATCTCCATTTACCTGGCTGCAAGAGAGGTGATCCTCTTCTAATGGAGCCTCCACTTCCTGTTCCATTCTCAAGGATGGTAGAGCCTGACTCCACCAGTCAATCTCCCACTCACATTCCCTTATTGACCTAAGCCTTTGATGATTCTATAATTCTGTGACCTCCTGAGCTGCTCACTTACTGGATACAAGAAAGTGGAATAAGTGGGTTTCCTCAACCCCATAATGTTTTCAGTGTACCAGTGTGACAGATCTTAAGAGAATTTTATTCTGGGCAGCTTGGTCTGGTGAGAGGTGTCCCTGCCCTTGGCAGGGGGTTGAAACTTGATGAGGTCCCTTCCTATGTAAACCACTCTATGATTGTATGATTCTACCTCTGCACAGGACTGCTCTGCTTCTCTGTAAAGTATTACAACACCCTGTGCAAACAGTCTGCCTTCATATGAAGCAGTCATCTTGCATAGGATTAGTCATGCAGATGTTGCAATCACTGGTGTCATGGATAAAAATGACCCAAAGGAGAGGAAGCTTGTTTATATTCATTATAAACAAAGACTGCTGACTGTCTTGTGCTAGCCCAACAATCCTTGCACTTGCCTGTGGTCTGGTGTCATATACCTCAGTTAAGAGCTCAGCTACAATCCATCCTTTGCCACAGGTCTACAGTGGGCTGCCTTGTTACAGTTTCAACCAAACAGTGAAAACATCATTTTATTGCAACTTCTTTGTACATGTTTCTTGCTCAGCTACCAGAACAATGCCTCCCTGCTGTAACAGAATCACAGATCATTAGGGATTGGAAGGGACCAATCCCCCTGTCACAGCAGGATCACCTAGACCAAGTCACCCAGGAACACATCTAGGTGAGCTTTAAACATCTCCAGTGAAGGAGACTCCACAACCCCCCTGGGCAGCCTGTTCCAGTGCTCTGTCACCCTCACCATGAAGTTGTTCCTTCTCATATTTATTTGGAACACTCCTGTGTTCCAACTTACACCCAATGCCCCTTATCCCATCACTAGATGACATTGAGAAGAGCCTGGCTCCATCCTCCTGACACCCACCCTTCGAATGTGTCTGCTTGCTGGAAGTAGAACTGTGACTTCATGCCAAATGACACATTACAGTAGTGTAGCATTTCTGTTTTTGTACAGAAAATGTTTGACTTGTAGCTCTTCTGGATCTGGAGGTGAACTAACCATTAATGTGTAGCTACATAGAGAAATAAACAGATCTTTGAGAAAATTCCAAACCAATTAGGAATTGGTGTTGATGTGAATTTCTAAATTCTCAACTGAACTGAGCAGTTGAGAATTTGCTGGTAAAAAGGCCTAGTTAAGTACATTTAAGGGTCTTGTAGATAAAGAAAGCACTGCAGGTATAGCCTGGCTTTTCTATCTCTGCCTTTACCCATAGGCAAAACAGAGCTTTAAGTCTCAATGAATTAATGCAGTTTCCTCCTGTGTTATGGTACTTAAATGCTATTTTGAATCTGAAATTTAACTTGCTATTTATTTTCCCCAGAAAAACGGTTAATGTATTTCCAACGGACAGGACTGTAAGCCAGATCAAACGTCAAGAAAAATCAGTGTTTGATTTAGCTAGTAATTATGAAATGCACAAGTGACTGCAAGTCATCTGTTAATTCTTTATATCGTACCTTGTAAATAGAAGGCATAAAGATTTGCAGAAAGCAGATGCATCCTGTCAAGTCAGTAAACTACAGGATTTTTGCTAGTCCTGAACCACTTTCTCATCCCAGTTTGGTTACTGCTACTCACAAAACATTGTGGCTAATTAGTAGGTGTAATTTTTATGTTAGCTAAACTACTAGAGATCACAGCTTGCTTAGCCTTAAGACTGGCTCTGCTGGGTTGTAGAAGTTTGGGAACCTGATGTTCATGCATCTAGTACCAAATGCTGCCTACTATTTGGTGTCAAATGAGATCTTGTGTGAAGTGATTCACACAGATGCTTCTCCCTCTTTATGGGGGAATATACTAGTTTATTATTCAGTGCTCTCCAGCAACTTTCATGCAGCAAGGTTCAGTAAGCCTCACTGATAAAAGGTTTTTGCAGACTTTGTGCCCAGTTTTCTCAGGGAGCCAATTTTGAGCTGCATGAGACATACTGAGATAAGTGCTTGTTTACTTGGAACATTAAAAACAGCAGCCACAAGGCAGACTGAAAGGAGCAAGGATTTGGGATTCTAGGAATGAGTCAGCAAAGATAGATTTCTAGGCAGTAGTAGCACCTCTAGAGAAAGTCTTTGCACTTGCCAGTTGGCAGATGGAATTGAAAAGTATAGAACCACTGGAGCAATTCTCTTGTGAAGACAGGGAGTTTTAATAGCTTATCTGACCTAAGGCACAGTCCAAGGTGAGTAAAAAAATCTCATCTCCATTTCAATGCAGACTGACAAAATGTATGAACAAAGCATCACATTTTGAAGAATGGACGGTCTTGAAGGAACCTGTCTGCAATTAGTATACTGTCACTGTCAAGTTGCTGTTTGACCAGCTATTGAAAGCTGTTCAATAGCTTTCTTGACTTGCAGAGAACGCAGTGCTAAGCACAAAGCTTTCAGGCATAGTTGTACAACAGAATTGTGACTGGGAGGCTGATAACTAGTTTCCTAGCACATGGTTCTGCCCTAAGACTATTTGGAGGAACATTTCCAAATCCTGGCTTTGCTGGAGCTCTGCTTGCAAACTTCTGCACTAGTGCAGTACATGGACCAGAAGTGTTGAAACATAAGCTGGGATAGTTAATCAATGGGTATAGACTGTTAATGATGGATCATACAGCATAAACATTCCTGTTGATGTAAATACCTGGTGTATGCACACTGTCCAAACACTGAACTTCTAGTTCATGCAGATACCAAAATGTTATGTACTGCTGAATGATACTTTGCCCTTTGGAGCCATTTGGATATGCTTTCACATCAGCAGATGAAGGAAAAAACCAAAGTAAAAAACAGGAATTTCTGCTGTTAGAGGATGTTAAGCATTCCTTCCATAGCTCAGTTTTGTTCTTGCCCTCACTTCTTTCTCAGGGCAAAGCAAAATACCTTCTCATATTCATAGTGGTTCTCGTCAAGAATCACAGTATTCTGCAGTCCTGGGCTGTTCTGAATCCTGAATATGGAGGTCTGGCTTCTTCATGCGTGCACAGAGCTCTTTTGATCATGTGCTGTCAAACAATTCAAGTGCTGTCATACAGTGACTCCTGAAACCAGCTACGTATAAATCTGGTTTAGGCAATTGCTTTGATTACATTTCAGTGTATTTATTGTATGTTCAGCTGTTCTGTAGCTGCTTAGAATATATATATGTTACCAAAATTTCAGTAAAAGGATTCATGATAAAGCTACTTGTTGTAAATGACTGAAATGCCAGTATCATCTTTTTTTTTATAGACAGGATAAATTCTCTGAAAGCTAGAGAACTCAGCAGACACAGAGTGATGGAGTGGTGTTAGCACAGGGGCATTTTCCTCAGGAGTTAAACTCACATTTATTCACTTAGACTACAGTAGCTGCTTGGCATTTTTATGATCTTCTGGAGCAAGATGCAAACTACCAGCCACATTCACCTCTGAGCTGCTCTTGCAAACATGTAAAGATTGTTTTTGAAGGCTAGGGGCTTCAGTAGGCAGAAATTTGGTGACACTTGATCTGCACCCTCAGCTTCTGGGGTTTGGTTAGTTTGTGTAGCAGAGTGTTAAGAGCTCATACCTTAAAGTAAAATGTTCTTAAGCTACAGGCTGACCCTCATGTGCTGCCATGAGACTGCAAAGCTCCATTTTTAAGGAAAAGCCAGAGTAGAATTCAGGGTTTTGACTCAAGCTATGGAAATTTGTATTAAGGTTTCTACAGATGGGTGTCCTCTCTATTTTTATCCTGAGGTCAATGTCACCTGGCAAGCTGGTTACAGTACAGTGAAGTCAACTGCTAAGAGTTTGTGAATGAATAAACTTCTGAGGCACACTGTAGCACTGGTTTGAACTGTGCTGCTTCATTGTTGGTTCATGCACAAATAAAGCATTGATTTCTATTTTATTAATGGAGATATTTATAGTGGGAGTTAAAATGCCAATTCTTAATGATACAAGGACTAGTATCTCTCAGTATAGTAGCCTGCTGGCTCGAAACATTCCTAGTTTTCCACTCATGGTAGTGTAAATACAAATTTTAAAACCTAAGTACAGACCTTTGTAATCAAATCTGTATGCACGGCATGTGGTCTGCTTGTGTGCATGATTCCAGATTCTCTTTGTAGTCCTTATGTTCTAGTCATGCTATTGATTCGGGTTTTTACCTCTGCTAAATACTTAGTGCAAATTTGTCTGCCAGTTCACAGGGTAACAGGATTGTAAGATAACTTGACAAGTTCCTTAGGTATGGGAAGTTTTTACAAACCTAAAAAGAGAATACAGAAATTAAGGTACATTACGAAGCAGTTGTAGAGAGGTTTTTAAAACTCACTTGAATGAGGACCTACCCTGTTAGTTAATGTGGAACTTTAGTCTTTAACTGGGTAGCATAAAAGGTGAGAATAAGTTGTTTGCATGTGCAGTGTTCAAGAAAAGTATATGGCAAATAATAAAGGTGGGAAGCAGTTGATTCCAGTCTCTTAAGAGGATGGAGCACCATCCTGCTCTCTTTTCTTCCTCCATCACTGAAACCTGGGGAAGAATTTGTACTTCCTCCCAGGCGTGTGTGAATGTAGCTTTTTGAGAAGAAGAGACTGATCCTGAAGGTTAATCTGCTGCAACAGTGAAAGTATTATCAGAGACCTCTTACAGGAAGTGGAGTAATCTGCTCCAGTGAGCATCTAATATTTAATAAATGAGTGTTACAGACTAGGACTCTAGGGTAGATAATACTAAATAAATATCCTTTCAGCTGAAAGCTTGTGCAGTGAAACACTTTGGGCTTTATAATAAAGTGAGAACGGGTAGGAATAGTGAGGAGTGTGGCCATTAAATCCAACTATCCACAGTTAAAAATCTTATCTTTTGGATTTTAAGCGACTTTCTACCCTAGTACTGTTCGTTTAAAAACTGAGCTGCAGCATGACTCTTGCTCCATCTACAGGAAACAAAAGGCAAGTCTGACCACACGTGTGAGAGACTGGAGAATGGCTGGAGCTACCAACAGGGAATGACCTCTGGGCCAGAAAGATTATGGGGTGGAGCAGACGGTTTTCCCTCTTGTGGTTAGGCTAATACTAAAATATGTTTGTACATCCAGATCTGAGAGCTTATCAACACAGCAGCCATAAACTTCCTTAGGGAGTTTTTCTAGGATAGTGTAGCAGTTCAACAGCCTGTCTGTCAAAAGAAGTGTTGGTGATTTTTCAGGCTGAATTTGAGTGTCTGACATGCTAATGTGGTAAGCCTATATGCTTATCCTTGGTTATTAAAATATGGTTAAAGGCTGAAGGTATCTGTATTACAGGAAAAAGTGTTTTTAAGTATAGATCTTAACCAGTGTACTGGATTAGAAGCTTACTACTGGGAAGGAGGGAACATCATTTGGCTCTCTGAGGAAGGAGATGAAACATTTTGTGGTCCTCTAGCACTTCAAATGTAGCTTCTTCAGAACGTGCCAGTGTTAAGAACTTGAAGAAAATACCATCGTTATCAGACTTCAAAACATCACTGTTAAGTTGATGGTACTTTTCAAGCTGTGAAGACTATTCAGATGAATATGTTCTTCTCAGAGGAAAAACCATGAGTCTCATAATTGCCACCTTTTTCTACTCTTGGTTATAGAAGTTGTCAAAAGTTTCTACTGCCTGCAGGAATGATGCTGCATTTTGGAAGTGCTTGTCTTTGCCTAGAGAGTAATGACATGAGTGACAGCAATCACGTTTACATAGCAACATCTGGTTGCATGAAAGCTTCTTTACAAGCTTTGGAGAATTTTTACAGTTAATCTAATGGAGTAATGGAGTTCTTCCATTTGTTTCACTCAGAATTTGTCGGCTAAGTATTTGTTTAAACCGCTTACTTGCTTGGAGGGAGCCTTGTGAACCTGTTAATAAATTTCACGTAGAGTAACGCTAATGATAAATTCCCACTGTGCTATGAGGTACTAGTAAGTTGGAAAGAGAACTTCTCCATGAAAGCTGATGGGTATTGGTAAACTTAACTGCCTCATGGAGTTCCTGCCCTGCCTTGGGTATTATCTAACACTTAGCCTTACTACACTGATTGTGAGTTTTGTTGTGTAACAGTCCCTTGCTATAGCACCTGCCTTTAAGAAATCTTTGATATAAATAAGGTCTTGTTAGGACTTCTTCAAGAAACAAAATTTTGATCCTTTTTTTATTGGGGTGGTAGGTTTGAGGTGAGGGTGTGCTCAGTATTTCTTCCCTCTGTTAGAGAATAACCCTCCTTAGAAAAGTTTTAGTGCTTGGAATAGTATTCCTGGTGTTATAGAGAAGCCTGTAGTCTGTACTGGGCTCTCTGTTGTTAAGATGTGCTTGTAAGGATATTACAAAGTAATGTTCTTTGCTGCAAACAATGAGACTGGTTTTGCATACACTTAGACACCTGAAGTTTTTTGGGTTTCTTTTTTTAAAAAATTAATGTCATGGATTCGTGGTGATACTTTAGATGGAATAGGCTTATAAGAAAATCTTTTTATCTGTTCAGTTTGCAGCAAAGTAGGAATCTTAAGACACAGTGATTCCCAGATAGTGCTGCATGAGAAGGCAGGCAGTAATCCTGAGAGAAGTTTAGGTTTGTAGCCTTTTTGGACCTACTTTTCTTTTTTAAAAAAATACTGCAAAGTTGTTGAAAACTAGGACTGAAAACTTAAAACATTTCTTCAGTGTGTGTTCCTTTAGGCTAACTAATGCTTTGTCATTACCCAGTGTAAAGCACAAGTAGCTTCTAGTGCCTGTTGTATCATAGCTCACTCTTTCAGGCCAAAACAGGAGGCTGACATTGAATCATAATGAACATGCTGCCTAATCACTTACTGAGCGGGTCCAGTTATGTGTTTCATCTTCATGAGCTCTGACAGGCATCTCATCAGAGCAGACAACCAGAATATTGTACATAGCTTTCCATTTGCTTTAGGTCTAGCTCTTGCTCTAGATAAACAAATTGCTTGTTGCTTAGGCTGTGATCAGGCTTCCTTCATCAAAGCTGCTTAATAAATCAGACCAGCCATCTGCTTTCTTTAGTAAGGAAGGCACAAAAAATGTTAACTCGTAAGATCGTGATTAGACTTAGTGGTAAACCTGCCCAATTGTCTGTCAAAGTTACTCATTAACATGTCATTAAGATCCATATGGCCCTTTATATAAAAGATGTAAGACATCAATAACTTTCTTTTCAGTAAAGCTGGAAACAAAGTTTGACGATTAGAAGAATGTGATCTTGGTGCCAAAAAGCAACTAACTGGTATCTCAAATACCGGCTACATGGCAAGACAAAGGAAATTCTATGATTCTGTAGTGACTTAGGGTGGGGAAGGTACTTTCATCTTAAAGCCTGTGTTGTAGGTGCTTAGAACTTCTAGAAAACAATATGGATGTGTTCCTGGGTGACTTGGTCTAGGTGATCCTGCTATGGCAGGGGGGTTAGACTGGATGATCTTTTGAGGCCTCTTCCAATCCCTGGTGATTCTATGAAATCTAAGGATGGGTTTGTCTACCAGTAGATTACATGTGCTTTTATATCTCTGGCATAGGGACTGAGATGTTTAGAGTAAAGGGATGATCATAAACCACCTCTCTTGGAAGAGGTACTGTGTGTTCCCTTTGGTAAAACAAACTGGAGTTTTAGTGGAATGCGGTGACCACCTTAACTGATAATTGTTAAGAATTATTAACCATGGGCTGCTACACAGGGGTTGTTTTTAAAAAGTGTCTGATGTTACTAATTAGAAAAATAATTTGAAAATGCTTGTAGAGATTTTGGGATGTAAGTTTGGTTTCATGTTTATGTGGCTTTTGATATGAAAATGAGCCTAGGGTGCAAGAAGTCATTCTACTGCAAGGTCTACCTAGTAGTGTGCTGCTTAATTTGTTGCTGTATTTTGAAGTCTTGGACTTTAGGACTCCCCTGCTATTTTACACAGAAATTAATGATTCCTCCTCTAGATTTATTATTGCACTACTTTAAATTGTCTCTTGTCCTGTATGTTTCCCTAGATTGTTTCAGTATTGGCTGCTATTTATCTCTGTAATACAGTAGATCGTGGTAAGTTAAAGGTTTCCATCCAGACCAAAACACCATTTTATGATTTACATACTGTGAAACACTCACTGGAATAAGCTCTTGTGTTCTGTATGCTCCAAGTACTGTAAAACTAGGAACTCCAGAAGCAATGCAGCACCATCTAATTAAAACATAGGTTAATGCACTTGCTTAAATAAGCCTGATAAGGAGGATTATGCTGATGTAGGACGGTGGTACTGATATTTCTGACTTTCTAATTAAAGCATTTTAACAACAGTGTTGCCTCTGTTTTGCAGGCTGGAGTAAAAGGAAAGCTAGGCAGACTGCTTGGGATATTTGAGGTGAGCTATTTCTTTTGCCTTTTTTGAACATTTGGGTTATGTTTTTGTGAACTTAGGCAGGTAATACCAAAGAACTGGTAATTTTGCAAAGCTAATGGAAATGCTGTGTTAGATGATTTCCTTTAGCCGTTACGTGACATGTGAAGATTTGTGTAGGAAGATTTCAAAGTGCTTGGAACTTCAAATTAATACTCCTAGGCAACATCTAGAAGTAAAAAAGACTTCCTGAATAGGAATCCTGATAGGATTCCTGAAGTATCACACATACTGTTTTAGGGTCACTATTCTGATTTTTTTTTTTTTTTTTTCTCCCTGATTAGCCTTTACTTGAGTAACTTGCCTCCTTTCAGACAGCTAAGTTGACAGGTCTGTAGATGAAGTACTGTCATGGCTTTAGGGATTCTCTAGGAAAGCTAAGGCTTTGGATAACAGATCTAGCTTTTAGCAATACTACACGGTTTTAAAACTTGTGTTTTGTAGTGTAAACCTCAGGCTCTGAACTACTGCCATGACAAGGCTAATGCTAAGCATAGCAGTCTTTGTGTTGGTGTTACCCACTTCTGCTCAGGTTCTACACAGCAGACTGTAGAAATGTGGGTGTGAGTCTTCAGATCATAACACACCCAGCATTATTATATTGTGCTGTATGGCAGATGAGCGTGGAAGTCCCTTACTCAAGTTGTTAGGTACAAATCTTCATGGTTAATGATAAAACCAACTTCCAGAGGCAGTATACTCAGATTTCCTACTTGAAGTGCTGTAGTCATGTATGACTAGTTGATGTACAGTGCTGAAGGGATTCCCATTCTGAAGTATGGGAACCATCCTGTTTGTAGGTAGTAGTACTTTCATACGCTTTTTGAGGTTTGGTTTGGGTTTAGCATACACCTGGATGGTCTCGCACACTAAAAACTTGTCTGTTTTAACTGATGGTTCATCTATGGACATATTCTGTAGTCCCCAGCTTGGACCAAAAAAGAAAGACCTGATATCTGTCCTCTTGTTGCCCTAGAACAAGGGCTGTAAGTGGTGGTGATTCCTTGATAATTCAGCTCTATGTTATGAAGCCATCTATCACCATCCAAACCAGAGGGGATAAAAACATATGGGGAATAGCACTTCTCTAGGTTACTTCTAGGAGATGACCCTGCCCCTATACTCGACCCTAGTGAGGCTGCACCTCAAGTACTGGGTGCAGTTTTGGGTGCTGCACTATAGGAAACTGGGTCAGCTTGAGCCAGAGGAGGTTCAGATTGGGTATTAGGAAAAACTTCACAGAAAGAGTGGTGAGGCATTGGAACAGGCTGCCCAAGGAAGCACTGTCCCTGGAGGGGTTCAAGAAATGGGTAGACATGGTGTTTCTATTAGGGGTTGTAGAGTGGACAGTGGACTTGATGATCTTGCAGGTGTCTTGCAACCTTGATTCTGTGATTCTAACTTAAATCAAGGCCCTACTTTGGTTATCACAACACATCCCCCCACAAACCATTTTTAGTACCATTGAGGGGACCATGACCTGGGAATGGAACTGAGAGAAGATGTAGATAGTATTGCTGCTGAGTCCTCATTCTAGAACTGCAGTGAGAAAGGTTACATGTTACAGATGTATTTACTCCACTTAATATTGATACTGATGGAAAACTGACCTGGAGTATTTCTGTTTTATAGTGAATCACAACAGTTTCAAACTGTATTAAGCTTGTGGCACAACAGAGTTAAGAATGGCTATTGGCACAGGGATAAAGCCATTTGTAAGGGGAGTGAGGGCATAACATCTCCTGGTTCTTAATATAGCTGTAATTGTAGAAGGTCTGGGGGGGTTTCTGTGAGCTCAGGTCTCTTCCAAGGGTGCTGTGGTTTGGTTAGTTGGGTCCACACAGACCTTGGAAGGACTAGCTGCCTAGAGCAGGCTACCTCCGCCAATCTCAGTGCTTGGCTTGTTCAGAAAGCGTGAGCTCCCTGAATGAAATAGGTGGTTAGTGCAGCAAACAGGGCAAACCTGTGGGGTGGACAGATGTTAATGACTTTTCTGCATTTTCATGAATGCAAACACAGGCTGTTTAAAGTTGTGCTCAGTGAGGCAAATTAAAGCCAGCATTGGATAGATGGTGTAGCTGGGGGTGGGGGGGTTGGTTCCATCTTGCAAACAGTTTAAGAACATCTCATTTTGGAACATGAGGAGAAACTGTTGTAGCAAAAGCACTCTTAACTTCCAACATAGGTAAAAGGTAAGTAAGAGGCACTGCTAGTGGGCAGCTGCTTATACTGATGACCAGAAACATAACTTGGTCCCAACTTCACGATCTTCAATTTTGCTTGGCTAGGTTGGGTTTTTTTAGCCTGTCAAGACAGAATAGCTGTTTCAAGTAAAGCTTGTGTTTTCCCATCCTTTTTGGATATGTCACTACTCAGAATTAGTTATCTTACCAGTGAAAACAAAAGCCAGATTTTGCTGGCAAGTATCCTTCAGAGGTAAGTGATTCCTAATTTATAGGTGTGGTAAGGTATGTTTTGTTGGGTCTTTTTTTTTTGCTGAGAATTAAAATGTCTACTTCAAATATTCAAGCAGAACCAGGATCGGAAGCATAGGACGTACGTTTATGTACTTACTGTGACGGAAATACTGGAAGACTGGGAGGATTCAGTTAATATAGGTAATGTCATTCTCTGTCTCCCTTCAAAGGAGTTTGCTTAATACATTGTTTTCTGAAATGCATGTAATTCTGGAGGGGCAATACTAATTCTGTAAAACAAACTGAAATCACTAGAAATGATGGTGCTGTTCTTCCACACTTACGTATCAGGATAATTAGGGTTGCTTCTCATAATGTTAATCAGGATATTCTAAGTATCAGTAGAGAAAACACTGCATTATGAGTTGCTGATACAGCTCTTCTCTTTAAAGGCCAGATATGACCCTGACCAATTTTTTTCTTTACAAAGTAGAATATTCAGCTGTTCGCTAGTCTCTAGGGTGTTTTCAAAGTATCTTTGAGGGGTAGGAATCCTTGGAAATCTTTCATGAGATTTTTTTTTTCCTTTTGATTCTCTGGTAGAGAAGGAAAAAAACCATTAGAATTCCTCCTTAGCCTAATTTTTCAGTCGTGATAGTGCTGGCTTTAAAAGGCATCACAGTATAGGTATCTGTGTCGCACGGATACCAATGTCATGCAGCTAACACACTATCAGTTTAACATCCTTTGTGATGTTGTGTAGATTGTACTCTTTGAATTTAACTGAATTTTAAGCATTAAGCTTAAAGAGTTCAGTGTGTTTATCTAACTGAACTTTTAGTTAACAGATTTCTGTAAAAAATCACATCCTACCTTGATTGGTTCTGTTTTGCTCCTTTTCAGAAGGGGGTGCTTTATGTTCACAAATATAAATATATATACAGGTGGTGTTTAATATTCATAAACCCAGCCCTGTCGGTCTGTCAGCAAATGGTGCGTAACTGTTAGGGAAGTTTTGAAACTGCTCAGTTTTTCATGTGGACAGAGAATATTCTGTTGCTGGTAATAACAAGTTGTGGGGGGTAAACACTTTTAATTGTGTTGGGTTCCCTGCAAATCAACACTGTTCAGTGGTCTGTTAATTAAGACAGGCTATATTGACAGGAGTGGGATTGTTATGGAGTGGGCAGTTGCACCTGGAATTGTACAGTGTCTGTGAGGACTGGACTGGTCTGTTCCTGCATACTACTGAGCTATGGGGCAGAGGGGAGCATCCAGCACTGGGACTACTGATGGCTCCCTTCTGGGGAGTGCTGCTGGCAGTGGATGAGCAGCCCTGGTAGGGCCATCAACCTTGGTTTAAGACCTAAATAAAGTGCTCATTTAGTAATGCTCAAGCTTGTAACACTGTAAAAAACAAAGAGAATAATCTCACTTTTAACAAGACTGTCCTTGACCTTATAAGTATTTGCAGAGACCCCTACTTTTAAAGGACTTACTTGTAGAATAAACAGGGTCTTAGGAATATCATACCAACACAAGCCTTAGAACTTGGTAGACCCATCTCTGGGATAAAGTGTTGTTTTTTTTTTTTGTAAAGAAAAACCTTTACAGCTAACATGAGTAACTTTACCCATGAATATGTCTTGAGTACTTGGCTATGGAAGACTGCTTTCTAACTCAAACCATGCCATTCCTCTGTAACTTCATGCCTGCATGTTCATTCAGATTATTTTTCTGCAAGGCATGACAGTGTAAGAAGGTGGCAGTAAGTCATAGAATAGTCTCATAGAATCATTACGGATTGGAAGGGACCTCAAAAGATCATCTAGTCCAATCTGCCTGCAACAGCAGGATCACCTA
>JAOXOE010027932.1:0-17212 GCA_028565055.1 Phoeniculus purpureus | reverse complement strand
GACAGACCACATCCACTGCTTTGCCATCATCTATCCACCTGGTTATGCCCTCATAAAAGGCTATCAGGTTGGTCAAGTATGACCTCCCTTTGGTGAAGCCATGATGACTGTCCCTAATGACCCTCTTGTCCTTGCTCTGCCTAGAGCCAGCTTCAAGGATAAACTGTTCCATCACCTTTCCTGGGATGGAGGTGAGGCTGATCTGTCTATGGTTACCTGAGTCCTCCTTCTTTTCCTTTTTGGAGATTGGAGTAACATTTGCTATCTTCCAGTCTGCAGGCACCAATCCTGATCCCCATCCTGAAGATGATGGAGAGTGGCCTAGCAATGACTTCCACCATCTCCTTTAGCACTTGCAGGTGCATCCCATCAGGGCCCATGGATTTATGTCTGCTCAACTTTGTATCAGTTTGCTCAACTGATCCCTAACCCAGTCCTTATCAACCCTTATCAACCAGGGCAAACTCCTCCTTTGTCCCAGCTTCTTCTGGGGCTTGATATCAGGACAGCCCCCAGAATTATAGACAGAGGCAAAGAAGGTGTTCAGTAAAACAACCAGTAATAACCAGCCTCAGCTAGGTATTTGCTGTCTTTGTTGGATTTCTGTGATACATCCCTCATCAGGAGGGTGCCAGAGATCTCCTGCATGTTACGACATGCCTTTGCAACAGATTCACATGGTGAACACAGAGCAACCTCTTCCCTGCACAGCCAGCTGCCACCCCTCTTCATTCATCTGTTCAGATTAATTTCTCATTACCCCAGAGCTATGTGCCTAGCTCAGAGGGCCCAGTACGCACCATTACCTTCATCCTTCAGGTACTTAATGGTACCTCACACCTTCCGTGTTATTCTTGCCTTGGGCTCTGAAGGCTGAGAAAACCTATTTGGACAGAGGAAACACAGCAGACAGGAGGATGCACCAGTTAGGATGCCCATCCTAAAGACTTAAGGATCATGTGTATGGTGGCATTTAGTAGGGCTGAAGCTCCTACTTAATTAGATTTGCTTAATGAGTCATATTAAATAGTGTATATATAAGAACAGGTTTCCTATTAGCACAAGGACCTCGCTGGATTATCTAGGTGAAACATTGCCATTACAGTAGAGTCTTTTCTCATTTTACATACTTAACCATGACCTATACTCCTTCACTCGAAGAAGGCCTATCTCTCCAGAGAGAGCCTGCCTCTTTAATCAGCTCCAGCATGTTTTTTCAGGGTTCAGCAGGGATGGATAGAGCAGCATCATGCCTCCTCAGATAACACACAGCTTTCAGAAGCTCAAGGAGGGTGGTAAAGAAGCTATCAACTTCAAGTAAGAGCAGGCAGTACCTGCAGCCTGATCTGACAGGCACCCTCTGCTCCAGATAACACTGGGGTTGACGAACATTGAAACCTCCATGCACTGCCTGTGAGCTTGTCTGCCTGCTTTACGCTCTTATGCAAGAGATTGTCTCCTGGTGAAACTGCAGTCAGGACAGGGTTTGAAGAGGGTAACCAAAATCCTAAGTCTCTAATTATGATTTACCTTTGCTTCCCACAAGATTTGGGAAATCCAGACTATTTTGAAGATACAGCATCTCCCCTCTATTAATGCAGAGACATCAAAAACAACCACCCCCATCCCCCAAACCTATCCTAAGAACTCCCCCCAAAATCCCAGAAGGCTCAAAAGAGAAGGAATTTGTGCAGAGCTGCTCTGAGGTAGCTTGTCCAGGGAGCCAGGCCCATCCTTCAGTGCTTCAATCACAGACTCCCTGGACACTGTACAGCATCAGGCTGTAGGGAGAACAGGTCACACCAAGGGCATTAGGGCTGCAAGAAGAACTGATAGAGGCTGGAAAAAGCCTTTGGACATCACTGATTTAATCAACACATTCTCCTCATTAGGCCAATTTGCAGATTTACACATTTTCAATGCAGAATCAGCTTCAGGTTTTTTTTAAAAAAATAGCCATTTTTACAATCTCAATCATTTAATTCATCTACGCTTTCCATCACCACCAGCAATAAAGATCGCCAAGACCTGTGAAGGTTGTGAGCTATGTTGGTGAGTGGTGCAGAACAGGATACACCCAACACTGCAAAGCTCGACGCTGCTGACAGCAGTAAAAATAACTCCTGCTTTGGGATCCAAAGCAGTTAAGATCAGGAGGTGCACAGAGAATGTGTAGACAATAAGCTGTCACAAAACGACAAGAATTGTATGGCACAGAAGCAGGTCTGAGATTTAAACAGATATGAGATCACCAGGGTATGGTATGGAAGCTGCAGATGAACAAAATCTCATGATTCTCCCTTTTTTTCATTTCATCCCAAAGAGAATAAATTAAGGAAAGATGAGTTGTAGACTTCTCTCCAGCTGGAAGGAAATAAGCACACCCTCTCTCCCCCAGTACAGGATGAACCCCATTTCCTCACAAGTACAGCTTTCCCCAGACACAGCCTGGTGGCGTTAGTGGGAAGGGTCTCTGCCCTTGCAGCCACAAGACCCAAGCCTGGCATCACAGCAGGACACACCCACCCCCAGGTACCTTTCCTACCACATTCTACTCTCCTGCTGCCGCACTGTTACCTTCCACATTCCCGGTGCCATTCAGCACCACATCTATACTCAAACTTTTTTATCTCACGTACCAGACTCTGGGAGATGAAACAAAGCTCTCCGGCTCAGCCATGTGCCAGCCAGCACTGTCACTCAGGGCTCTGCCAGAGCATAATGAACTTGCCAAGGAGGGCAGGGGTGAAGAGGTGAAGTCTGCTTGTCTTCCTCTTTCCACACAGCCCTACAGCCCCTCTCATGTCTTTTGCCATTTCTAAGTGGTTTGTTTTCAAATATCAGAGAAGCAAAATCTGGCAGTACAAAGCCATTAACTAACTCTTTCTAGCCTGGAGTCTAAGCAACTGGAGGAGACAAGCAGATTTTCCAAAGGCTTTAACCCACAAGGTGCTGCCTGCCCACAGAGCTACTACTCTCTGCACAGGAAGTAACCATCTCATTGAAACCCCATACAGAAGGGTTTATGGAGCCTGTTGTAGGACGTCCTTAAGGATCAGTGAATATACCAAACAAGCTGTAAACTGACCCCATATCTTAACTTCTGCCAGTGTTCAGAATGTAAACCAATATAACTTACTTTTTATGACTAGCTATGTGTATTAGAAGTCCACAATGGACCACTGACCTGGTTTAGAGGTAAAGTTTAACTCCAGATTTTTAGGAAAACTTAAGCCAAGAGTTATATTTAAGATGAAATGTAACAAGAACGGTCTCCCCTTCTGCACTTGCACAAACAGTCTGTGGCAGAATCCAGGCAGAAATAGAAATCAGCTCTGAAACCATCTACAGCCTGTAAGGGCTGCACTGATGGATGGTTTTTATTGAAGTGCTGCAGTAATTAGTTAATTGTGAGTTGAACAGCAGATAACCACACAGTTCTGTAAGAAATCTATGTTTTCAACCCAAGAGGAAGCAAACACCACCTTCTGGGTGAAATGATTCCAAATAAATTCCAACTCTTACTCTGGGTTCTGCACCCCTCAGGACAGAACCTCCAGTTATGTTCTTACACACTTGTGTCTTCCACAGACAAAGCACATGCATCATTTCAATCCCAAGTCCACAGTTCTTCCCAGCTTCCAGTGCAGTCAGCAACACTGGCTGAGATGGTAACACAAGAACAGGAGGCACTAAACCTCCTTGACAGTCATGACATGACTAGGGCAACGTTGAGATAACTTCCACAGCTTTGAGTGTTAAGAGGTTTTTATCAACACTATCTCAAATAAAGCAATAATAGTAACTGCCAAAAGGCAGCTCTGGTCAAGTTCTCCATCCAGCCACCTGAAGTCTCTAAGCATTTCAGTGTTAAAGCATTTAAGTATCACTCTCACCTTCTGAACAAGAAAAGTCCAAAGATCAGAAACTGGCCTAACAGTCAAAGACTGTAATTCAGAAGTCACAGATCTACCTCATCAGGCAAAGATGCTTCTCATACAGTAGCTTGAAAAAGAAATATGCTAATGAAATTGAAAAAGAAGCTGCTGCTCTCATCTCAAGATTAAGTGATGATCGCAGAGTTCATCATCTTAGATTGCGATAAAGGCAAGTAACATTTGCAATTGAATCCTACTTTTCTTCTACCACATGTACCAATCACAGACTTCTCCACAAAGTTCAAGTAACACTTCAGGGTTGAATGGATCAAGACAAACTGCAATTTTCCTCTTGCAGAAAAGCCCAGCATCAAAAGCTCAGGCCCACAGCAGTACTGCAGAGACTCTGTGATGGATAAACACCACAGCTTGCTCTTTCAAAGGACAATTATAAAAATAATTGTGAAGATGCTTGAGCGCTGCACCAAAAAGCATATTGCTAGATGTTACCTTGGGTCTGGGCACTCAAAACACCACTTCTTTTCATAATAACCAGGAAGAAACCAGACCCTTGTGATGTGCATAGAAGGGCCTGAAGAAGCGTAGTGTTCCCTTCAGAAAAGAAAATCACTTGGGGTGAGATAAAACCAACAAATACTTCTCAGTGTGATGTTTTAACCACCACCACCTCAGCTTCCCTGAATGGGGCACCGAGATGATTCAAGAAAATTTTCATTTTCAAATGCCTCAAAGAGAAGCTCTGCTAGATAAGTAGTTACACCTCACCATTACGACATCTCTTGGCAAAGATGTACAGCTTTCGATGCATTGACAAAGTAAGACCATGACCCTCTCTGCTTGGAGCTGTGCATTCAGCACAGCACTCATGTTTAACTCAAATGACATTTCAGTAGCACCTGCCCCAGTTAAAATTGCTATTTATAGTGGGACGGGTGTCCAGAAGGGTGATTTCACTCACTGCTTCAGGTTTGAGTGCAAATCACTAACTGCATCTTGTCATTTATGATTAAGCACTCTTCCTCTTCCCAGGCTCTAGTGGAGATTTGTCACTTTGCTAAATCACAGGCGCCACTTTCTCCTGAAAGTGCAAGATAAACTCAAAGGCAGCATTTGGACAAGGCTAAGCTGCAAGTATCAGCACTGGCTGTGCACACAGCAGGTACTAACTTTTGGATGGTCCTGCTGGAGCCCCATTTCCACATGAAAATGCAGTAAACACCTCCTGTTTTGCTCTTCAGAGCACAGATAATCCTGCTTCATTCCAGATACTCTACAGCAATTTAAGTGGATAAAGCTGCCCTTTTAGCTCACACAGTGCTGGTTTGTTCATTAGTAGGAAAAGGTAAAAACCCAGCTCAGCATCTCTCTTCAGCTAAGATGAGCACTCCCAGGTCACACTTAACCAATTAAGCACTTTAAGAACACTCATGGATTTTTCTCTGATGCTAAGTGGAAAAACAAGAGTGCAGGGAGATGTCCTGCCAGCCGGGCAGGGAAAGCTCTGCACAGGTCTGTCCCATCCAGAGCAGGGTAAGGACCTTATGAGGATGAGCTTTCCACCCTGAGGTCATTACCCCCTCCACGTGCTCAATCTTGGTAGTGTAAGGGCACAAGGACCACTCAGAGAAGGAGGTACAGGCATACAGAGAGGAGTCTGCTCTACAACAGCATCTTTACAAGCTCATCTTCTCAGTCTCTTCATTTCTCATCCCAGCTCTCCTGACAGCAAACACTTAATGCTGGATTAGAAGGGATTAATTAATTATCACAAGAGAAAGTTAAGGTTCATGCCAGACACAGAGAACAGCAAAGTCCCCTCAACAGTAACTGTTGGATAGGGTGAGTGATGAGACCAGTCTACCCAACTGCCTATGGCCAAGAGGGTCAAGTGCAGTTAGTCAAACCAGACAAAATAGGGTTCACCAGTAGCTTCCAAACATCTCCACAACCACTAAAAAAACCAAAAGCTGTTGTTGCAAGTGTTCACTTACAGCAAGTACACCAGCTCTGGGAGAGATATGCTCAGATAAGAGCATTTCTTCTACAGAACTGCCTGTCTGCATGGCATGACTGTATTCATGCTAATCACAAAGAGTGATGAGAAAGCCACTTCCTGAGGCAGAAACAAAAGAAGCCAAAGCATCACTTTGAGAGAGACTGGTATGAGGTGTGAATCCACAGCGTGTTTGTACTGGAATGCCAAACAAACAGTAGACTACACAGAATTACTGCAACACACACTCCTCTAGTTAAAGATTTTACAGTTGTTACAGTGACTGCACCAATTCCTGTATTTGTGATATTCCTGTGACGTATTCATCTTTCTCCAAGATCCCAAATCAAACAAGAACTATGCGAGTAGATCAGGTAATACTTCTGTGAAATATAAAGAGTGCCTGATCCAGGAAGCATTGAGTTTTCATCTAATGCTTGGGCTCAGATAAAAGCTGCCTCAGGAAAGAAACATTAATACTGTTTAACAGGGTACTTGAGGCTGATCAGGGTAGCCAGAGCCAACTCCAGACAGGAAAGCATGAGCTGGAGTGGGTGTGAACAGGGCTCCAAGATGAGTGGGGAAAGAGCCAATCTTTGGTGTTAGTAAGTGAAGCTAGTAAGTTAGGAAGTTTGTGATATACCATCCAGAGGTGAAAAGGGAGAAAACAAATGTTTTACAGCACATTTGTAAAGACAAGATGTTGTTTAGGAGCCAGGCTTTTTTTTTTTTAACAAGATGGGTGCAAACTGCTTGCAAATTTATGCTAGCAATTACATTTCTCATCAAGATTTGGACAGCTTCCTAACTAAAGGAATTGAAGCAAGAGTTAACTCTTTATGGCATGGCAGACCACCCCTGATGGATACCTGAGCAGGGGCTGGCTCAGGATGGGTACCAGTACCAAGTGCTCAGTAATCACAGGGAGCCCCTGCCCAGCACATGTGAAAGTCACTCTGTACTTGGCACATTGCTTTAGTTGTACAGGGCTGATTTTGCTTGTGAACCAAACGAGACATTTCTCTGTTGTGTCCCAAACATCACCTGCAACTAAGCAGAGGAAGTTTCAAGCTCCCAAGAGGAAAGGGTAAATAAGCCATTCAACTATGTGGGTCAGATGTTCTGGGGGAAAGATAGTTACTGAGACAATTACACTCTGAACCTGACTAATTTTTACACATCAAGTGAGATCTCAAAACATTGACAGCTGGTATTTTAGGATAAAAATATCAATTACTGTATTTTCTAAAATCCTGAAGATTCCTCCTAATATAAGCTGCCAGGAACGTAGCTATTTCACCATGCACTGTCCCCCTCCCTGCTCTGTTCTGTAAGGTGTTCTCTTCTTTCTTGTATGTCTGGAAAGCACCGAGGTCTAGCGTGTAGGAAGCAACTTGCTTCATCCTGCTTCATTCATCCTGAGAAGTTTGCTCCAGTTCAGAAAGCTTCCAGTCAGGATAATTCAGGTTAATAATAATCAATTACAAGGCACAATATACTCCAAGGAGGAAACATTATATACTACACCAACAGCTTCCCGAGCCCATTGGAATACACTTGAAATGCTGGCCAGCCCATCTCTTACAGGAAGCAAACGCATCACCCACATCTGCAGACTTTTAAAAAAAACCCAAACCCAAAAGTTTTCCAGGAAGGATGAAGATTCCTCTCTCTCATTTTCTGCTTTAAACTAAAGCCCATGGACAATTCACTAAGACAAGGATCATACTTCAGCTTTGGACACCACAGTGACTTTTATGACCTGTGGCACAAGAGAAAAAGGCAGCAAAAAGGCTTCTGACAGAAGTGACGTGTTAAGGACAGAACAAAACTGAAGAGACTGCTCATTACGTGCCATTTCCAGCTAGTTACACAACTGCATAGTAACTCTAAATTTAGAAAATGTGGCTGTTTTGTCTGAAGTCTAATGCTGCTTCAAGGAACTTGGCCTCAGATGCTGAACAGAAGCAGGAATATTTTTCACAACAGTCAAGAGAATTATTCACTTGAATTAGATCTGTAATTCACCTTCCAAGATAAAAACAAGCCAACTTCCAACTTCAAAAGCTGACAGAAGGCAGTGTCAGGGGACAAAGAGGGTCTTGCTGGAAACCGATCAACTCTGAACAAAAATATTCCATAAACACTCACATCAAATACTGACAAGCACAGGTGTGAGGGCAGGGGCCAGCAGCAGCAGCTGGGATGGGCAGCCAAGCCCCACAGCACAGTCTGAGACCTCTAACCCCTCTCCTTGCAGCAGGTAAGGCAGAAGGGGCCACTTTAGTACTACGGATGAAAGAAAATACAAAGGCTCCTTGGAGATCAGAGTGCTGCTCAAGCTCCAACTGTTTCAGCATAGCTGCTGTCAGCTACTTTGCTGAAGAGTGAGATCTAGGATCAGTTATTTAACAATATATGTTGAGTCCTGAAATACCCACTTGATTCTAGAAACACTGCTACAAAACAAGTTAACAGTCTACACCTGGACTGGTTCTCGCTGACTGCATTTCTAATCTAGCACTGCAAAACCCACAGCTCACTAGATCAGTGCCCAAATTGACTTCTACAAAGGCTATGTTACTCACTTTAGGTGCTCACATGAGTAAAATCAAATCAAACTCAAGTTCCTCACCAGCATGAGACAGAGTCTGCTGTCATGTTTCCAAGCATCCCACTTTACACACATCCCCCCAAATAACCAGTGTATTATCGTTTGGGGTGAGAATAATTTGCCCAGACAGAGGTCTCTAACTGTAACTGCACCGAAGAAAGTAACAAGTTTCTCCACCCAGCAGACAGCTCACATTCTACAGCCATGATGGGAAAGGGTCAAATAGAGAAGGCTGAGCACACACAGCGCCTGGCAGCACCGATGCTGCCTAGCTGACCCAGAATTACCTGAAGCAGATAGTTTTGTCACCTTTCCAAGAGGCCCAGCCAAAGAGGCACTGCCACATCAGAGCTCAGCAAATGCTTTCGAGATGAATAAAGTGCTACTTACTAAGTCTCCTTATCAGTGGAGACACAGCACTGGTTCCTGCAACCAAAATGATTCAGATGTAAAATTCCCTTATTCTTGAAGTTACATCCTTTCTGAAGTAGGTAAAAAATAAATCAGCTGTGACGGAACTAATTCTAGCTCTCCCAGAATTATTTCGCTAAGCAGAAGATCCATCGTCCACTGACAAACAAAAACCATTCCCTGTCATATCAACAGGAATGATGCACCAGAAACTCTAGGCTAAGAAACAGTTAAAAGCTTTAAGCTCCGGGACTTTTCAGCTGGTGATTAACCATCCCTCTTTACCTGTCAGTCTCCAAAGTCCTCTGCCACCAGCAGAAAAGCTAACGGCTACAGGCAGCGGGAAGAACAGCCAGCCAAGGCTATGTTTGATGTATGCTGAACACAGCACCACAGCTGCAATTTTATTGTACAAAGCCAATGCTACTTAATGGACCAAGGGCAGTTTCTCTCCAACCCAAGAGACTGTAACCAGAGGCTGTGAAGTGATACCAGTGCAAACGCAAGCTGAGCAGGGTTTTTCCTTCTTTCAAACATACTCCTGTAAATCAATTTTTTTCCTGGCCTGGAAGCTACAGCAAGACTCCAAGTGCTCCTGTCCTGCTTTGCTCAAAGTCCTTGGTCCCACCTCCTACCAAGAGCCTTCACACTGCTCATTTGTTTCACAAATCGTTATAGCACCAGCTGCAGAGGAAAGAAACAGGTCACGATTTTAAAGACAACGGCAACAGCACTGAAAACATTCAGCTTTACAATGACAAAGGAGCACAGATCAGTAGCAGAGAGCTGCTGGTTCATACCCCCTGAAAAACTGGGCAAATTATTTAAAATGTAGCTCGATGTGCCTCACTTTCAGGATCTGGCATATGCGCACAAAAACCACTTTGTGTCTTGGCTTCCAACCCCTCCGCTTATAAACCCCAGCAACCTTCCACCCCACACCAGAACCCAATAGAGCGAGTCAAGAAGCAACCCCAAAACCCCAGCACTACAAAGTCTCACTGAGATGCTGCACTTTAACAAATGAATAGTTAGTGATGTGTGAAAGTTCAGAGCAGCAGGTTAGCAGATAACTCGTGCATCCTCTAACCTCACAGCATAGAAGCATCGGTGCCTTTTTCTTGAGCCATCTGCATAACCTGAACTACAGTGCACACCCCACTCTGCTAGTCCCACAGCTTCTCAGGTGCAATACGCACCTGACCAATGGAAAAAGATGAATAAAGGATTTCTTTAAAACACAATCCAAAAAGCACAGTCTAGCGTAGAGAGGTACAGATTTCTTAGTCTTAAAACCTGACACTCTCAACACTTGTTTTTGATCTTTATTTACACATCAGATCCTGAAAAGGGAAGAATTCAATCTGGAGGTGGTTATTGGACCTGTCTCTCGATTAAGTTGCTTTAAGTCCTTTGAAGTAAAGCCAGAAGACAAGCATCTCCTACACTTCCTCACACAAGCACATACCCAACACACAGTTACAAGTCCATACCCACTTTCAGAATCCATCACACAACTCATTCAGTACTGTCCAGAAACAGTGTTAAGACTAAAAGGATAGTTCTCATCTTGAAACCCAGGCACATCTCAAAGCTCTCCAGCCAGGAGTCAGCGGTAATCTCCACCTCCTCCACTGCCAAAACCATGTGATTTCAGTAGTACTTGATGTTTCTTCACTGTCATTATCACTTGCTGCCCCATGTCATTTCCTCCTCTTAGTATTACTATATACACTTGTATTAATAACATATACACTTACCAATACATGCACTTTAACACTCTTTGTATTAATTATATACACTTAGGAATAAGATTTTTTCCTGTCTGAAGACCATCTGTCAAAAGTAAGTCCTCCCTCAGTCCCAGAACCTTATTATTAACAGAACATGACTTTTGCTGAAGTTTAACTTCCCAAGCTCCAGTTAAGAGAACATTTAGGCTTCAGACACAAAGATACACCCATGGATTTAGCAGTGTAACAGCCAATAGCAAATGGAAAAAAGACCAAACATTCCCATGGAGTGTCCCCATGGGTTTATTTTCATTCCAGAGGATGGACTCAGCATTCTCCTGCCTTGTCAAAGGTCTAATGGTCTCTATGTGGGACACACCAGTTACACAAAGTAGAGGCTGAATTGCATTACGGCCCTACGTAAGAAGAAAGTCAAGCTATCATCTCACATCTATTAGCTCCAAGAAACTCGGGACTGACAACCTCAACAGCAAGTGCACCGATTTCGGACTTAAGCACCAGCTCCTTCAATTACAAACATTCGTTTGGGCAAAACCCCAACTCCCATGATGGGAGGTAACAGTGGAAACAATGAGGCAGGTTTTTCCTAAGTAGCATTTAGGAAGGTGTCATCACCTCCTGAGCCTTTGAAATTCCCTAAGTAATTAAACAGTCAAACAAGAAGAGGCTTTTAAAGCTTTGCAAACGCAAATTATTCCCCAGCATGGACACAGATGCTGAGCATTAAAAATACTGTCTCTCCTCTAAGAGAAGAGAGGAGCTGAGGACAGCTGCCATAAGCAAGACCTTGCCCCATAAAGCATCTGTCAAAACTTCTGCCATTTAACTTCAACAAAGAACCTTCAGCTAAAAAAGAAACTTTATGAAATAGCTTAGAGCTGCTTCTCTGCCAAAGCACTGGAGATGCACCACTTCAGCAAGGGAAGAAATCATCTGAGAAAACTGTAGTGAATTCCCTCACCCAGGTATTTCAAAGCCTGTCATGGGGCTTCGATCGATTCCTTCTAAAGCTTTTAGTGCACATTAGTTTGTTGACTAGTTCTAAGAGCTTTACTAATTTAGTTTGGTTCTTAAAGCCGTACCAGCCCACTGAAAGCCAGCTCATTCCAAGAACCACTGGCCTGGGGAGAGGTTTCATCCATTTAAAAACCATCACTACCCCTTATATTTGGAATGGCTATAAATAATTTCTTAGCCACTTGAAACTCCTGAATTATCAGTTCTCTCTGCATGTTGCATACAAACCCAAACAGCTTCCACTACTAAGTACTCCTGAGATTTCCATGCCACAAGTTGCACAGGTTCCACTATTGCAGTAAAATACTAACGATGGTCTCCAAGTCAGCATTGCAAGAGACAAATAAATCAAAGTAAAAAGAAGGATTGACTCAAAGGTACATAAACCTGCAGTGGACACTTACAGGACGGAAAGGCCACATGTTACAGCAGATACATTTTACATAGAACTGCAAAAATTCCAGTAAGCCTTTTCTGTTCTCCAGTCCCTAACCACTACGAACATCAGGTGGTTTCAAAGAAACCCCCTGGGATATTAGCTGAAATGTCAGCTATAAGAGGGTAACATACAGCTTTCACACACAATGAAAGCCTATATCAACAGCTTATGGGCCTGGAATTTGTGTGCTGCACCAAAACTGGAGTTCTGCACTGTGACCAGCATTTCCTGAAGGCTCCTGGAAAGGATCCTCTACCTGTGCAGGCAGAACTCTATTTCTTCACCAGCTGCAACATCTCACCATTGTACTTTCAGATAGCCAGTGCTTTGGAAGGTTGGGAGATGGAATATTTTAAGGCACTGTTTTCATCCCTCAGTGGTAAATAGGTTCCACAGTCACCAGCTAAGATGAACATCTGAAGGGCCCAGGACAGAATCCCAGCAGTGAGGGCTGAGAGTGGCTGCAGATGGACAGAGAGGAAAAACCTAGACCTTCAACAAAAGGAAGAATTTCCTTCTCTAATACCATAAGCACTGGAAAAAGTCTGGGTCAACAGCCATAACCACATACTTAAAAACCTGAAATGGTGCAAGTACACATTCTTCAGAAACTTTTCCTGCACACTTACACTCATGACTCAATATCTGAGGTCAAGAAATTGTAGCAGTGAAGGGCACAAAGGAACACAAGGGCTGTGTGGGATGAAGCAAAGCAAATTTATAAAGGCTTGTGCAGATAACATCAGATAGTTTCCAGCTAGCAAGGTGATCAGCCACTGGATTATGTCTGAGGAGCCCTGATAATTTGAACCCATTTCCAAAGTAAACCAAATGCTGTAAGACACACCCAAACCAAGCTGTATCCCGGACCTTAAAAAACAGAAGGCTGTAAGAAAGTTTTTAAAATCACCTTGACTCCTTAGCAATTCTGGGGCACTGTGGGGGGTCCTCTAAACATCATCAATCGGCACCGAATGCATCCCACATCATCACACCAAGATACTGACACAAACATTTGCTCCTGGAGGTACAGACAGAGCAGGAGGCAGGGAACTCAGAGGCACAGAGAACTCAAAACAGAGCTCGACAGCCTGGCTAGCTCAAGGCCTTTAGATAAGGTGCTGAAATACAACACCTGCACTTTCAATTTCCCCCAGCTGCAGCTGCCTTGTATAGGCTTTGTGGAAATGAAAGGTGGCAGAGAGTTCAGAGGCTTTCAGGTGAGAGGCAGGAGGAAGGGTAGTGACATTCAAGGCTCAAGGGGGAGGCTTTACTAACACTTAATAGGTTTGCACACTTTTGCATTTTTGTAAAGTTCCCAAAGGCAGCTCAGGTGTCTGGCAGGGACACTTAACCTGCAGCCCAGAAATCCTGAATTTAAAATTCGGCTGTGTCTCAAGTAGTCCTGCTAATTTGTCAGCAAAAGCATCAAGTGCTCACAGCTGTTCACAGTACTTTCACAACCCGAGTTGCAAATTACATCTAGTAAATACAAACAGTACCAAGACTACCAAAGAAATGGCTTTAGCCAGTCAACAGAGCTGCTCCTCAGGTTCACTGGGTCAGATTAGACATAGATGGCAAGGTGAACTGGAGAGAGCTGTCTCTTTACAGGAGTGCTTGGGTTTTTCAACATTACGCAAAGATTTCAACATTCAGCAAAAGTTTATGTGAGGCAAATGGTCATGGAAGGCACAAAAGAAGCAGCACATCAAGCTAAAGGATAGGAAAACCTGGCTCTTCTTTTATTCACATCATTGCTATGATACTGCTCATGACTATCAACAATGGAATCAAGGGCAGAATATGCTCAGACCACTTACTGGGGGAGCCAGTGCAGCTTTGTACCAACTGCTGGCCCTATTTAGAGAGAAAAAGTCTATTACTGATTAACATCGGGGACAGTGTGCCCAGGTTTAAGTGGCAGTCTGCCTGCCATTTCCAGCAGGACAGAGCAACAGCAAGCATTCACCTTCTAGAAGCAAGGGTAAAAGCCATCAGCCTACCTGTTCCCTCACTGAAAAAGAAATGTTTCACCACCCACAGTTTAAAGAAATGGCAGGAAAGCTCCAGAATTATCATTTGGTACAGAAATCTGCTTCTGACCTTTGCACTGGTAATGCCCTTTCACTGTCCTCAAAATCTGCAATAACTTTATTTCTCCTGCAGTTACAACTCTCTCTCAATCCCACACCTGCACCAGGGTTCATCACTTTTGTAGTCCCTACAAAAGTGGAGACAGACTGTTACAAAAAAGGGAGAAATACACCTGAAAAGGGGAGACAAAAGCGTACCTCAACAGGGCCAGTGAAAGCCCTGGCTCCATGAACACCTTTATCCTCTGTCCATTGCACAATTAAGAGAAATAAAATGTAATAAAGCAACAAGCACCCTTACGAGTCCATTGTTCCATCAATCCAGGACAGTTTAACATTGTTAAGGTTATCAAACAATAATCACTCAGCTAAAGATACCAGAGAGTCAAGAACCACAACCATATGTACCTGCAGATACCAGCAGCAGGCAACAGCATCCAAGAGCCAGCAAACTTTAGGCCCAGGACAATAACAGAGCCTTCAGTTTGTAGCCCTCCCAGCACGGCCTATGAGGAGCACATCAGGCTCATGCCGCTGAGTGTCACACATCAATGTAACCCAAAAAGGGCTGGGTCAGCAGACAACTAAAAAACCCAATTAGAACCACAAAACACTAAGTCTCACAACAGGTTTCCAGTGGCATCAGATTTGTTTTTAGCAATCCTGAGCTGCAGCACAGATTGTACATGATGCCTCTCAATTTTGTTGGTGGGCAGCTTTTCAAGTGGAAAAATCAATACCAGTACACCTAAATTCCTCAAGCACTTAAGAAACCGCTCTCCTACGTCTATTACCTGAGAGACAAAGACACAAACACCAGAGCAGAAGGACTGTGAAAAGGAAAGACAGGTAGACCGTTATGTAAATAAACATCTGATTTCTGATCCTCATCCTCTCCAGTCCAGATGTTTCTAGCATTGCAAAGGGTATAGTTAGCATCAAGTGACTAAAGACACAGCTATCACTTATGGATTTGGGAGCCCAGTAACAACTCCCGAGTCTCTATTCACTCACCCAAATTGTGGTGGCTTTGTTTAGAACAAAAACAAGCTTGGGACAAATTTTAGCTGCAACAGCACATGAAGATTTTATTGGAGGGCTGCAGTGATTCAACTGTGACTCTTCAAAGACAGAGGGATTTGGGTTTTTTTGTTTTAAGGTAGAAATACATCACACAGGAATATCTTTTCTGAATACCTGTTTTCATTTTCCTCATCTCCAACCGGTCACGTGTCTAATGACACTACCAACCTAAATTTAGCTCATTCTGTTCGCACTTGCAATCCCACTGATGCCTGTAGGGCTGCAAAGCACCTTTCTTCCTCTCAGCCTCCACTCTTGCCTTCACTATCTGGGGTCATTTCTGAGACAGCAAACCACAGGCCACACCAGACTTCTTCCACGTTTACTGGCCACTCCAGAAGAGCACTGGGACTTGCTGTGCTGCAGGGACCGCACAAGCTGCCCGCTCTGCTCGGCACAATGCCCATTCCTCGCAGGCCCCTTTGTGCTCCAATCCAGTGCCTCCATGCTCGCTTTTGTCTCCGCTCTGTCAGCCAGCCAGGGCAAAACCCCACACCAGCGCAACCTGGGGAAGTGGGAAGGGGGTAGCACAGACCTGCACCTTGTGGCATGGCAGATGTAATTAAGAGGTCACAGATTTACGTCTACCTTGCCAGTGGCAGGTGCGTGTTCACATAAACAAGGGCAGATCCAAATCACTGCTCCCCAATGCAGAAATCTTTACCTAGTCGAGGTTTCCCTGCTCAGCATTGACTCCCCTAAAACAGGCGATGACGACACTGTCCAATAAAAGCAGCAATACAGGCCCACATCCTCAGCAGTGCTCTGGCAACCCACCACAATCATCCCTGGCAAGATCTCCTGGTGCCATCGAACCCCAGGGAATCCCCCAGGCTCTGCCACCAGCACCATCGACCAGCATTGGCCTTCCAGAAGGAGCCACACAGGTGGCACTGGGATTTGAAACTGGCTCAGGGATTCCAGCCCTTGCAGGACACCGTCCGCCTTTCCCACCCTCACAGGGGTGCATAAAGGTGGGGAGTAACACGGGAAAGACACAATAATCCCTCCCAAGGGCTGCGCAGACCTGGCAACACCCCCCACTGCTGGGGGCCGGCCCATCCTTCCACACCCCGTCAGGTTCCTGCCCCGGGAGGCCTCCACGGCGAAGCACCCGGCCTCGCAGAGGCAGACGCCTACCGCAGGGATGGGGATGGAGGGTCAGCCACCCCGACCCCAGAGCCCCTTCCCCGTTACCTTGGTTTCCTTGACGTGCTGCTTGATGCCCTCGGGGTACCACTGCACCCGCACGTAGCCCCGCCGCAGCGGGCTGACCCGGCCGTCCTCGGCCCCACCGGCCCCTGGGCCCCCCGACTCGGAGCCTCCCGAGCTGACCGCCCCTCCGCCGCCGCCGCGTCCTCCGCCTCCTCCTCCGCCGCCCTCCTCCTCCTCCGAATCCGAGTCCTCGCCGTGGATGAGCCGCACCAGGCCGAAGCGCACCGAGCCGCGGTACCGGCCCGACACCAGGTCATGCGAGAACAGGAGGCGCTGGGAGCCACCCGGCGGGGCCGGCAGCGGCAGGGTCGGAGGTGCCGCTGGGACCGGGGGTGCCGCTGGGGCCGGGAGCTCCGCCATGGCGCCGCGAGAGCGGGAGAGCGCGCGCGGCCACCGGCGCAGGCTGGGGGAGGGGCGGGATGAGGCGGGCTGCGCGCAAGTAACGGCCCAGGGAGGCGAGGGGCGGGGGCACCCCGGGGCACGCCCATCAGTTACCCCGCCCACAGTGGGACCGTGCTGGGCACGGGGTGGCTGAACTGGGTTGGACCCGGGTTTCCAGTCTGGGAGTGGGTGGGGCTGCGGTCTGTCACCTCTGTAGTTCTCCGTCATGGGGGGGGCTCCATTACATCATCTCGGAGTCACCGGTCAAGGAGTGGGGGGAAGAGGGGGCTGGTCTCCGGCCATGGGATCG